>JAWUZG010000123.1:690000-762500 GCA_036785705.1 Acanthornis magna
TGGATCTCCACCATCTGCAGTTCAGGTCCACCATATTTTGAATGGAAAAATAATTCTAGCCTCTTCCCAGGCCAAACCATGCCTGAGTTAAACCATGCCTGTTCCCACTTTCATGGGTCTGCAGTGCTGAAATTGCATGCTCTTCCTGGAATGTGATACGGAGATGCACAATTTCCTGCCTTGCATAACTCAAATCCAGAGCTCTCCCAGCTCAACTTGCCATCACTCTGCAAAAAACAAAGCCGCAGATACCTGCCAGGCTGTTACACAGGGATCATGTCACTGCCAAGACCGATTGTGCTCACACACAGCATCTCCCCAGTATTTATCTGTTTTATGTGGCTTATCAGGTGCCAGTGAAACCTCTGCTCCTGACGGGGTAATGCAGGCTTGAAGGCAAGAGGAACCCTCTGGCTTATACCACATCCATTACTAATCCAGCGAGATGCAGCACATCAATAACGATGCTCGAAAGGAGCAGAGTGCCTCGCAGCCCCTGCCCTGCCCACGCTCCAGCCGCCGAGCCCAGGTGCTCCCAGAGCAGGAACCTGGTGCATGAAACTCCAGGCTGGGCAGGAAGAGGCCCATTCTATATGCCCTGTGCTTGACAGAAGGAAGCCAATGGAATTGGAATTGGCTCCACGTGGACCCCCATCTGCTTTTACAAGCCAACCTCTAACTGCACTTTCACGTGAGAGCTGCCGCTCTGACTGTTCCCCTGGTGCACCTCAGCCAGAGCCGTGCTGCAGCAGCAAAGAGTCTCTTCTTCATTATTCGGCTTAAGAGTGGCATTATATCAGCATTTTAATGTGCTCTTTGTGGGAGGGAGCCATGGGACAAGCTGTACCTGCGGCTGTGTGACCCCTGTCCAGCAGCCACGCTGGGGTGACAGGCGGCTGTGGGGACCAGGGCTCAGCACCATGTGGCCGGAGACAGCCCAAGGCCCCTGGCCATGCTGACATCCCCCAGGTGCTGCCCACAGCCCTTCCTTCCCATGCTGAACCCCCGGGGAGCCCTGCAAGCGCTGGCACCTCTAAACCCTTCCTCCTGCATCATGGAGATGCTCCAGCACTCGGGCGTTTAGGAAAGTGTGTTAATTTTGCAGGCGTTAAGCAGGGGAAGCAAATCGGTGACAATGCTCCGATTGCAATGCAACCTGTGCAAGGAGAGCAGGTGAGAGGATCTGCTGTCTCTAGACCCCTGGAAAGCAGGGGACACACAAGAGCTCCCTGTGCAAGAACGACCCCCTGCCCAAACCATTTGTCATTAACTCCCATTTAAGAAAAGAAAGAAGCTGTGCAAACCATTAGGAAGATAATTGGTCTCTTCTCTGTTTTTCAATAAAAGCAAGGGACAAAATACCATGTATGTGAAATAAGTACTTTAGGATAACAGCACCCGTCACCTTGACAACTCGGTCAGAGGTCTCGGCGTGGCGGTGCCTGCTCAGTGAGGTGTGAGGAATAGAGGACGCCGGGGACAGGGGGAAGAGACTTGTCTGACCAGCAGAGATGTGCGCACCACAACAGCCCGCTGGCTGCAGGATGTCTAAACAGCCAGCAGCTTTCACAAGGAAACGCTACGGAGATAACCCCTGCGGCGCCGGGAGCGGCGGGAGCAGTCCGGCTGCGCTCCCGGTGCCGCGCTGGCTCGGCTGTCACACGCTGTCCCCGCAGAGCCCCGGGCCCTGCCGGCACGGGGACAGGGGTGCCTGCAGCTCACATGGGGCTCCCCTCTGCTGCAGGGAGGGCACCGAGCTCCTCTTGCTCTGCCCAGCCCCGGCCCCAGCCCGGGCGGAGCCGCTGCGCTCGGCCGGGGCCGCAGGGTCCGGGGACACCGCGGGGAGGGGACACGGCCCCACCGAGCACCCCCAGCACGTGAAACAACATAATATCGCAAACAAAAGGTGACAAGGGAACATACTAATATGAACAGACACAAAATCAATAGGAATTTCTATTTAGGTAGGAAATCAATAGGAATTTCAAGGTAGGAAAAAAGGAAATTACTTACCTTTAATTTGAGCTCTCTTCGAGTCTGGCTCTCCATAGATGGGCGGCGGTGGCTGGCAGGGCTGGGGCAGCAGGACTGCCGAGGGGATGATGGCAGGGCCACCTCCCCGACCACCCTGGGGCCACATGTCACCCCAGCGAGGTCCCTGCCCTGCCCAACGAGGGCGGAGGTGGGGCCATGGTCTGAACCAACCCATCAGTCCATGGTCCAAACCAACCCATCATTCCATGGTCCGAACCAACCCATCAGTCCACGGTCCAAACCAACCCATCAGGCCATGGTCCAAACCAACCTATCAGCCCTTGGCACCGCTGCCTGCGGCTGGACAGGGCTCTGCCCAGCCGGGTGGGCACAGAGGGGGATTCTGCACAGACCCCTCGGGCGCTGTGCAGGGAGCGCCCGCAGCCACCAGCGCCAGTGCTTCAGCTTCTGGTGTCCTCACCCAGCAGTGTGTGCGCAACAGGCCATCCTTGGGAAGAAATCCTCAGTGCAGGGTGCCTGGGATGTGGCAGCTCGGCCCTTACCCCGCAGGACGAGCGTGCAAAGGCCTCACTGGTCCGTGCAGAGCCGTTCTGACTCCAGCATGCCTCGGCCAAGGCTCACGGCTCTGGCTGTGCCATGCTCTCAGAAAGATGAGTGCCTTAGTTTGAGCCCCTTTAAATCAAAAGGTGTTGTGAAAGTGAGAGATTACTATTTTGTTGAAAGCAGAGCTAGCTGTGCCTCAAACTCTGCCCCTTCACTCACTTAAAATTAAAAGACTTCTAGAAATATTAGTATTCCACTGAGGATCTCCAAATCACCTCCTGATGTGGTTGAAGGTGGAAACAATTTTAAGCCACTGTTTCCAGCTCAATTTGAATGCAACAGCAAAGTCCAGTGTACCAGTATTCCGCGTTTCATTCATTCATGAGTGCTAAAATGGTCGGATGCATTTTAATTTGCACGGAATGGGAGGGAAGCATGATCTTTGGTAAGAAGTGGGCAAGATGGGCCTCCTTTCACCAGGGAGCCCCAGAGCCACGAGTGCAGCTGTCTCTGGCTCTGGGGGCAGAGGGCAGCATGCCGGAGCTCCAGCTCTGTGCCTTGGGCTGCCATAAGCTCTCTCGTGGCATCCCAAGGTGCGTTTCTCCTCCTCCCGGCTGGGATTGGGCTCCACACGGTCAGGCAATGCCTCCTTGGCAGCCCAGCCCGCTGCAGTCAGAGCAGAATAAGGGCAAAGCCCTTCTGGCCCTGGATACCAATCTTGGGTTGTGTCTCCACTTTTCTGGCATCATGGGCTGCTTGAAAAACACATTAATCCCAGGTACAACAGCATTGATTGCAATAGTCAACAAGGGGGAGACCTTTTCAATAAAATATAAACAAAAGAGGGGAAAATAGCCATGTACAAAGGGTTTTCTTGGCAGTTCACTTGGCCCTTTCGCCAGAGGTCCATATCATGCACTGTCCCACCACAGAGGTGCTGCAGACCTCCTGAGGGGATGGTGTCTGGCAAAGAAGCAGTGGCAGAGTGCAGGTTTGCAGTACAGCCTGGCAGTGTCCCAGTTTGGACCTCTGTGAAAACCAGCAACAAATCAGCTCCACTTGCAGAGGACACTAAACTGAGGGGAGTGCTGAATGAGCTTGCACCAGCACAACAAAAATCCAAAGGATTTTATCATCTTTGTAGCAGAAGGGACATATGGTAAATAAAATTTAATGCTGCCAAATGGGGAGAAATGTAAAATGGCCTAAGAACCATAAAGCAAAGAGCAGCGTGAATGGAGGCGAACTGGTGCAAGAGGGAGGATACAGAAGATAAAGAAACGACTGAGATAATTACAAAAGCATTGAATGCATCCACGGATATTCACCCTGGCTGCAAAGTAGCCCCAGCCCTGGGGCAGAGCCACCTGGTCCAGGGCCATGTGGGGATCGGCTCCTGCCGGCACTCAGTGTCCCTGTCCCTTTGTTTCTCCCGCATTTGGATCTTGGAGCTCCGCTCCTCCCTGGGGACTGGAGAGCTGATTTGATGTGCAATCTCCTCTGTTGGAGTAGGTCAGAACTGAATGACTGCCCCTGAGACAGTCCCCTGGATGAAGGTCAGGACTCACCCCAGATTTCATGGTTTTAGTCTGGACTTTTCATTCCTCAATTCTGGCTTCTTAATGCGACCCAATCCTTAACTCCTTGCATTCCTGGGGCAGTAAGACCACATCCCAGGCCCAAACTGTGTGGGGATTCAGAGGCAGAGGCAAGGCTTATGGGCCTCTTTGGCCTTTATTGAGGAACACCTTTTTTTTCCCATCATGGAGACTGCAGCCAACTTCACATTTCCCTGCAACACCATGCTTGTGCCTAATTAAGCTCTATTAATACTAATGAACAGACTCACCATAGCCCATCACTTTAGTTCTTAATCTAATGCCATGTTGTGACACTTGTTCAATGATGATTTCAGCCCATGAATCAAATCATTGTGGTTCAGCCCATATGCCCAGCTCCCTTCTCACGTGGGAGCGGACAGAAATCTGGGCTAGCCTATAGCAAACCTGGATAAGGAGCTTCTGGTTAAATACAAAGTCAGACACGAGGCCAGGCTGTCCCAGTGCGGGGTGGCAGCTGTGGGAAGGGGCAGAGGTCCTCTGCACTGTGCTTCAGCCCAAGCAGAGCCCAGCCCCAAAGCTCACGTGCAGAAGGGAAAGAGGCACAGAAAAGGAGCAGAGTGACACTGAGGGGGAAGGCTTTGCTAATGAGGAAGCCCCAAGAGTCCTTTCCTTCTTTTTTTTTTTTTTTTTTTTTGCCCCTCCACATCCCAGAGAAGAACTGAATTCAGTTATTCTGGGAGGAGAGGCCACTCCTGCACTGAGTACTGGCTCCTGGAATAGTTTGTGTCAGATTTGAAAATTCTGGACAAAAACCAATTCCCCTTCAATCCCAAAGGTTTCATGAAAACAGAAATGCTCTTTATTCCTGATATGTTCCTATTGCTTGTCACTTAGCTTTGCAGGGTGAAGCAGAATTTAATTCTTTCCATACCTGCAGACAATTCCCAAACTTTTTGCGTTCCTTGGGTAGTGGTTTCCTGTTGCAATGGGCCACAAAATGTCATGTCTGTGCTGGGTGCTGGACTGGGCCTCTGTTCTCTGCTCTCTTTGATGCTGCTGAATTATTCAGGTGGGAGACTCCACTGAATACAAAGGTTCAAATAAGAAACATTAAAGTTAGAAAATCCCTGGTTTTCAGAAGTACTGGAAGTGGAAAAAAAAATCCAGCCAGGTTGATTTATGTTTAAAATACTGAAATATACTGCTGCACTGATCGCTTTGAATTGTGCTGTCATGCTGGGTGGCAGAAAGAAATGAGATTTTTCAATATGTTAAAGTGTAAATGTTGTTAAAAACACAGTATTAGGAGATTAAGATTCTGACCCTTTACGTTCCAATGATCGTAAAAATCAGACTTGCAGCCCATTACAGAACAGCTTGCCGAGGCATCACACTGAATCACTCCACCACCAGGATGCTATAACCCTGCTCGAGCTTATTCATAGGCATCTGCTGATGTGGCATCTACATCAAACTGTGAATGCAAATGCAATTGGAGGGCTTGGATGTGCTTTAATAAACGCTGCCAGGTTCCCCTTCCTCATCTCAGTGCTCTGGGGGAGAAAGCGGCTCCTGCAGCCATGGGACATGGCAGCCACGGTGGCCACGCAGGGACACGGTCACAGTGCCAGCCCCACCGCGCCCACCGCAGCTCTCCTCCTCCTTCATTCTCTTAAATTAGCCTCTCTGTGCACTGGCTGCAGGGAGCAGTGAGAACCTGGACACCTCCATGGAGAAAGCCCCATCGATTACAGTAAATTGGGCCTCACTTTCAGAAGAGCACGGCACAAGTGGCACACGGAGCCGTGTCCCCTGTGCAGTCAGCCCGGGCACCGCTGGATCTCCGCGGCCAGGACATCATCATTTCCATCGAAACCTTCAGATCAGAAGGCTGCCAGGTGGGGATGAGATATCCACCCAAGACCCTCCCAAGGACCTGCCTGTCCCCCTCAGCCAGGGACTGGTCCCCATGGGACAGCAGGGCTCGTCTCCTACCGGGAGAGGTGGGGACAGGCAGTGCCACTGGCTGTGGGTGCAGCCTCTGATCCTTCCAGCAGCAGCAATTATTTAATGTAATGAGGAGGATCCAAGCACTGGAACTTTTCAGAAAGATCTAATGTTTTATGACAGACCAAAATTGTATAATGAAAAAGCCTGATTTTGTGTGTGGGAAGATACTTAGAAATAAAATGTGTGCTAGTGCCTGGAGGCTGAGGCAGATGAGTTTTGGATTCCCCTCTCAGCCCAACCTTCCTCCCAGCCGCCCTCCTCCAACGGGACAGCATTTCTCACCCATTCCACCATCCCCTTCGGCAGGACACGGCCCTGGCTGTGGCACTGCAGGGACACAGGAGTGCCGGACAGCTCACCAGCCAGGCTGGACCTCCAGTGCCCTCCTTATGGACAGCTGGGGTTCAGCAGAGAAACATGCAGATTCTGGCTTTTATTTGAAGCGGGTTTGAAAGAGCAGTGAAGGTTATTGAAAACATAACGAAAGCTCCTCCTTATTTCATTAAATACAAATGTGAGTGGGGTCATCAGTTTTTATAGGGGCTCGTAAAGCATCCCTCTTGTTCAAATAGGCTATCAAATCACCCAGGGCTCCTCTCCGTGAGGAGTGCAATAAACCCAGAGTTTCTTCTTTAAGAAACTCATCTCAACATCATAATAAAATAACCTTAAATAATACAGTATGGAACAGGTTTTCAATAACATAATTATAGGCTTCCATTTTTTTCCTGGCAGGTCATTTCTTGGTATCTATTTTGGATGCCATATTGCAGAGGAAGGGGGTAGGGATGGAAGCATGGGAGGATTTTGAAGCATGTCCTCAGGTCACAGCACATCACCTTGCCTTTCCTTTGTGCACTGAGAGGCCCAGGGAAGCCGGGCAGAGCTGCAGCCTGTGGAGATGGGACAGCAGAAGCTCGGGTCATGCTTCTGAGCACCAGATCCCATGGCAAACCCTCCTCAGAGCAGGCTGGCCAGCACAGGCATGGTCAAGGTTTTAGATGACCTTCTGTCTCTGAAGGATGGAGGAGGAACATCCATTGATGGGGCAAAGACAGACAGGGCAGCAGGGGTTGGTATCATTCAAAGCCTTTACAGTAATCTGGCAAAAAATCCCCCATATTTTACTTGGTTTTCTTGATCACAACACTGATACACTTTAGCAGTGTATTTGTTTCCCTTTTTTTATGTAATTGGTGGCTGACCCACCTGTGCCATGGAGTGTCATTAGGCCCCAGGAAATGGCCTGCTGGGCAAGCAAATGGTATGTTCTAGACCTGTCATGATTTTAACCCTCTGCTGATTTACCTGAGTTCTATTTCCCCTTTATTTGGAGCAGCAGTCTGATTTGTAATGTGTGGGTGTCCACAGGGTGTCACTGATTCCACTTGGGCATTCTCACTTCAATTTTAGAGAAGGTGCATTATTTTTTGCATGCTTACATTCAAAGCTTTATTCACAAATAATAATTAGCAGATGTTTGCAATAGGCTCCAAGTCTGAGCTACTTCAGGGCAGCACACACAAAAATCGCCATCCAGGGGCTGTAGCTGCAGAGCCAACTCCGGTGCACAAGTTATGTGCCCAAGTGTACACACACACCCCGTCCCACACACTCATGTAAAAAATCAATCTGTACATCAATGTATACATCATCTGCACGTGTTTGCAGATAATACAAAGTTGTGTTTAAAAAAAGGAAGAAAGAAAAGCCTCAAGTGGCAGAGCAGTTAAGGAACTCCTAGGTGTTTTTAATAACATTGATCAGCCCAAATGAAAAAAGCCAGAGCAGTGGGAGACAGGAGCAGGCAGCAGATGCTGACATTCTATCACAGCAGACACATATTGACTAGCGGTCTGAACAAGTCACTCACTCATCAGCGGCCGGCCTGATTGAGTTGCCTGCAGCCAGTAAATGAGCCTTCCATCCACTGTGGGTCGAAATGAACTGCAATCTTTTCAGACCTCGTTGTTGGCCAAATGAGAGATTTAAAACCCCGGAGGACTCCAAATGAATTTACCAAGGAGCCACAGTGACTAACAAAGCTACAATACATCAGCGCCGGGGCACTGGATATTACACACTCTGCTGGGTGATCAGCACTGGGTATTACGCTGGCCGTGCTGATCAGCCGCGCTGAGCGATGCAGAGGTAACCAGATTAACCAACACGAAGTGTGTAAACCTTTTATGGGTTCTTTAAGGATTTAAAGATTTTGATGAGAAAACACTACAAGTTTCCCGGGGGAAATTTGCTGTTATTGATTTAATGTTTGCTTGCATGCTACCTGTCAATTTTCCAAGAGCTTCAGCAACAAAATTCGTATTTGATATTTGACAGATCTCTTCCTAGTTTGCATGAGCAGAGCAGCAGAGTGCTTTCGGAAAGAGCTCCTTTGGAAAATGAAAGAAGGGTGACTCCTGCACACACCCTTTTAACCAAAACATAATCTCAGGCTGAAATGAATTCCAGGACCAGCTACAAGCTCCAAACACTTCAGAGGATAGCTAGGGCTGGGTCAGACTGGCTGGATTTGTCAGTCAGATGGGGAATTTCCAATCTTGTTCAGGGACTGTCTGATAAAGCACTCCTCACCCATCCAATGTGTGAACACATTGCGTGTGGTCATGATGATGGAGGGATTTTATTGACTCTTCCTCCTGACTTAGACCCAGTTTAGGAAGTTCAGGTTTCTTAGGTCCATTCAGGTGTGCTGGAAGTGTGTTTGGTGTGCTGAGACCAGGGATGTGAGGAGAGCACACAACAGAATTGGTCTCAACCGAAGCCATCAGAGAACCTCCCAAGAGTCGAATGCTGAGCGCACATGAATCCACTGCAAAGACCACAGAGGGCAGGAACCAAGAAAGGGGCGCTCCCTCCATGTTCCCTGCAGGTATGAGGAGGGATTTCTTGGAGTTTGTCCAGTCTGAGGGGCCCAATATGCCTGGGAGAGAGGCAGAGCCCTTCTCTTCAGCGCCTGCCCTCTGCAGCCCAGTGCCGCTCCCCCCAGGCAGAGTATTCCATGGCTAACATTTCCATGATAACAAATCGTTCACTAGCAGGGGAGACAAATGCAATGCTCCTTCCCTCGCACAGCTAATTCCTCCCTCTGTGCAGGTGCTGACCTGCTCCCTCTCTCACTCGAGCAGAACACTGTGCAATGATTCAGGCCAGGCTTCACTCCCTGCTCTCCCCGGGTGCTCTCTCGCCACCAGTGCACCCCCAGCTCCACACAGTTCTGTTTGTGGGTTACTTCATTCCAGCCAAATGTAGTAAAATGGTTTGTCATCTCCATTTTTTTGCTGTAGTATCCTAGAGGAATATGCTCTGGAATGCCTTCAGCAAGAGCCTCTAATCTGGAAGAGTCATTTCTCCCTCTGCCTCTTGCTGTACAGGAGGAATGCAGTGGCTGCTGGCTGGAAAATTAGCCCAGGGAACTCTCTCTTCTGTCTGTCTCTCACCTCATTAGACTAGTGAGAAAATGTAATTGTAAGTCTCTCAGGCTTTCTCCTCGCCGGCTGGTGGGGGATTGTGCTTCACGAGGGCTGGGAGAGGCAAAGCTGTGCCGCGGGTGTTAGCCCTGCACATCAGCCGAGCCTCCTGCCTCCAACCGTGAGCAAAGTGCAGGTGGGTGCCCCTGTGCCCCTCCCCAAGGCAGCTGTCCCTGTGCCACCTCCTGTGCCACCTCCTGTCCCCCCAAGGCAGGGCAGATGGTGCTGGGCGCCGCGGGGCTGGGCTGACCCAGCACGGCTCAGCAGCAGGCAGAGGCCACTGCTCGGCCACACACCCATGTGCAGAGCCGGGCAAGGACATTGTGGGGACAGCCACCCTCTGCAGCCCTGGGGCAGCCCTCTGCCCCCGACACAGCGTGCTGGGGTGCAGGGCTCCGCTGGGGAGAACCTGGAACACGATGTGCTGCCCACGGTGGTCATTTCCAGCTTCTTCACAGCAGAGGCTGCTGGTGCCACCATGGCCTCCCAGGACAGCCAGCCCAGGGCTCACCAGGACGCCACTCTTCAAACCTTCAGTCCCAGTGCAGCACCAGTTCCGACCTCCTCTGGTTACAGCTGTATCTTCTGTTCCTAGGCTATTCCCCTCTGGATTGAATTCCGTGCCTGCTTCCCCAGCCCTGGGATTGCTAACTGCAAGAACCAAACATTTGCTGGGAAGTGAAGCCACAGGTCCAAACGAAATGCCGTCTCTACTCCTGGATCCAAAATAAAGAGGGATGTTATTCACACCAGCCCCAGCTGCACACTCACGTATTTGGCAAGGTTAACAGAGATCCATATGCAGGAGCTGGTTTTGGTGTAGGATGGGAAATGCTGAGGCTGAGTCCAACCAGCTCAGCAATAACACGTCCGCCGTGTGTTTTAAGGCAGGAAGCAACGCCTCAGCTGAAATCACTTAAACAAAAAGATTGCAGTGAGGGGCATAATGCAAGAAAGTAATAAGGTTTAAAACAGGTCAGAGCCCTTTCCCTGCTCCACTGCTCCTGAGTGAGATGCATTATTTAATGGTCTTTGGTCACTGCTGATATACTGTTGATGAAATAGATGATTTTGTTCAAAAGAGCATTAGAGAAGAAATATACAATACTGCATTACACTCCAGCACAGTTCCCTCTCTGGTAAAAGCCGATAGATTGAAGGTTTTTCCTCTTGACAGGAAAGCAAAGCATTTGAAATGAAAAGTCCTATGAAATGGCAAATACAAATGGTAATAATGCCACCATATTCAAAATCAAATTGTTGTAATTTTAGTTTCTGAGCATGGCAAAGTAATACAATATTCAGCACAGGCTTGGGGAGCAAAACCCTTTGGCAATAACGATGGTGTCTCATGAGCTAACCAAACCATCTTTTATAAAAATGTGGAGTCTGATGGGGCTCTCCATCAGCCACAGGAGTTGTTGTGTTCTGTGCCCCAGACGTGGAGTGTGTGGCTGCAGTGCTGCACTCAGCCTAGGGAGGTCTCTCCTGAAAGGAAAAGATGTTTTAACTGTCCAGATGTGTTGGATTAGAGATCGGATTGATGGCTACCTGCAGCCAGACCTCAGTGGTATCAAGACAGAAGAGCTGTCTCAGGTTTTGTGCTAAAGCTGGTTATCCCAAGGCATGGCTGGAGAGTTGGATGTGGCGCTGGCAGCGAAGTGGCACTGCCAGCACCGCTGTGGCAAAGGGCACTGCTGGTGAGATACACAGCAAGCAGGGCTGAAGAGGGGCTGATCCCGCCTGTTGTCTGCTCAGGAGTTTGCTGCACAAGGATCCTTCCCGTTCCTGTAGCGAGCGGGCGAGCGCCTGCCTCCCACTCCTCCTGCCTCTCCAAGCCCTGCAAATAGCTTTCGGTATTGAATCTGCGGATTGCAACTGCTCCATGTTTGAATAGCCTGCTGACCTTTCCCAGTAATGCCTCTTTTATAACCTTCATCTTCTGCGGGGGTTCACGCCATCCCTGTACTTACAGACCAGGAATCCAATGTGTAATGATAACATGGAGCTGGGCGCTCCAGCCATGCAATTATTCTCCCTGCGTCCCTGTTTACGCTGTGACTTTCATCGCGGTTAAATGCTGCTATTTTCTTTTGCCAGGCCCTGGGAGAGACTCGAGTTTGCCCTCGACAGGTTCAAGTCTCTTCTGCCAACAGAAAGATATTACAGTGCATATAAATGGTGTGCAGGCGCTGGGCAGGGGGGCCGGGCCCCTCACGGGATGGGCACAAGGGGGGCATCAGGGGGTGTGGGGCAGCCCAGCCCCTCCTGTGACACAGGGCAGGCTCATGGCCCCACTGCAGCTGCCATGATGGAGCTGGGGTCTGCAGAGCCCTGTCCCTCGGGGAGCAGCGGGCACTGCAGAGTGGGAACTTGCCAGGGCAACTCTGGAGTGACCCCGTGGGCAGAGAGGGCAGTCCGAAACAGGACTGACCCCAGCTCGTCCTCTCTGTGGCTGTATCCCCAGACGGAGCCTCAGTAAAATCAGAGCGAGCATGACCAGCACAGGCGGCTTTGGGGCAGCCCCGTGCCAGCAGGGTCAGCGCTGGCGGTGGAAGCTCTTTGGCCAGCAGGGTCAGTGCTGGCGGTGGAAGCTCTTTGGCCAGCAGGGTCAGCGCTGGTGGTGGAAGCTCTTTGGCCAGCAGGGTCAGTGCTGGTGGTGGAAGCTCTTTGGCCAGCAGGGTCAGCGCTGGCAGTGGAAGTTCTTTGGCCAGCAGGGTCAGCGCTGGCGGTGGAAGCTCTTTGGCCGCAGCTCCCGGCTCACGGCAGCCGTGCCAGACATCCATTACACTGTAATGGGGGGAATGCAGCAAAAACGGCACTGAGAGAAAGGAATACATCACTGGTAATTATCTCTAACCAGAAATCTCCTCCGCTGCTCCAAGCCCCATCATTCCAGCCCTATTCTAATAAAGTGACACCTTTTTAATTATGGTAAGGACAAATCTGAAATTCCGGTAAGTAATTAGCAGGCGTAATTTGCCATCTCTGACACAATGTGACTTTATCACAGGTTACCTCAGTACAAGGCACAAGTGCAAGGCTGCTGTATATCCTCTTTTAATTTTAGAGAAACCCAAACTGTCCATTTATTTTTATTACAATGTATTTCTTGAGTAGTTGAGTGGACAGCACTGAGAGTGCTGTGAGAGTGCAAATAAACAGCAGCAGCCTTGGAATGTTAAATTTAAGGGTTGTTTTCAAGAACAGGACACTTAATTTAACAATAAACTATGTTTTTATGTACCTCCATGATACCCACTGTTACCGAGAGCACAAGCTAGCTGGTCCCATTCAGAGGTGTGCAGGACCCACTGAGCCATTCAGCCTGGTTTATTTTCAATGAAAGGAAGTGCCCATCAAAGCAGAAAACACTTCCACATTGCAATCCAATTATTTATTTGTGCTTCCAAAGGCTGCTTCCAGTTTTATTGTCTTCCTCTGCTCTCCCCTGCTATTTGCATGTGTGCTCCAAGGGTGGTGCTTGCTTCTGTTAATGGGCATAATATTAAATTGTGAAAATGGTGGCTAAGAGACATTTTTCTTAAAGAATCACAGTCTTTTGTGGAGTCGATGCATGGTGTGGCAAGGTTCCTGATGTCCCTGTGATTCCTGGGGCAAATATTCTTACATCTAATGTATTTTTGAGAAATGCATACTGTGGGCTAAATCATGAATATTTTCAGTTTGAGCCCTGGTGTCCAGTTGGGATTAATCAGTGAAACTGTGTGGGTTTGTTTCTCCTTGACAAGGGGGCAAGTGCTCCAAACCTGAGTGCTTCTCCATGAATAAAGTACCGGAGATCTGATGTACCAGGACACGCAAAATAGACTCTTTGGTGGGGCTCCCATCTGTGCACAGGCCAGCACAAAACCTCACCTTCCTTTGGGAGCTGCAGCAACAGTTCAGGGAGAGGAAAACAAACCCGGGACCTCTGCCCAGCAGGTGAGAATGGCAGAGGCGCTGGTCAGGAGCTTGCTCGGGCACTGAGCAGCACACAGGTGACTGACCCCGGGACAGAGCTGTCCTCGGGCACCTCATGCAGAGCCGAAGTCAAGTAACTGCAGAGCAGTGCAGTGAGTGCAGCAGGACAGGAGCTCTGGGATCAGCTGAAGGCAAGCAGAGGGGTCTGGGTCAGGGGAGATGTGCCCTGCCAATACTGCTGTGCTGGTCCATCATCCACCTCCACCAAGATCCAGCAAAAAGAGCCATCTTGGCCAGGCAACATCTGTTTGCATGAGTTGTAAATCCAGGAGAAAACATCCCTCCTAAATAGTTAAGTCATCTGGGCTCACATCAAGAGTGCATTGTCCTGCGATGTGGCCCCAGAGGATGGGATGCTCCAAGGGCAAGGGGGCCCTGGGGGGTGAGGATCCAAGGAGCATTGGTGGGGGTCCCAGGGGGACAAACACAGATCAGTCCTGGGGCTGCTGTGGCCTTGCCCACACGGGGCTCTCCTGTGCTGTCACAAGGACTTCAAGCTCAGCAACTGAAACAGCCCTTGAAGACAGATTGGATGTTTCCCATGGATTGTCAGCCCTTCATTCTGCTAATGAAGACTTCAGAGGTGTCCCCAAAGCCCCCAAATCCCAGGCTAGTAACCTCTTAGGAGGTGGGAATGCCAGGAGATTGGCAGGGCAGAGAAGCCTGAGCTGCTCCCAGGCAAGATGAGCAGCCCGGGCTGGGTTGAACCTCAGTGCTGGTGCAGTGTGTGTTGGGCTCCTGTCCCCTGGTGCTGGGGGGACAGCAGAACCTTCTGAGCTTTGATTTCACACTGTGCAGCCCCCGAGGCCCCCACGGTCCTACTGCACACACAGGGCTCCAGATCTGTCTTTTCCCGTCTGCGCTGGCGGAGGGAGATGCATTAATAAGGCGCAGAAGCAGCGTGGTGGCAGCCCTCGCTCTGCTTGAGGAGGAGTGATTGCTGCGCTCAGGGCTGGGAGGCACGAGGATATAACCCTAATGTCTGCACCTCAGGACACGCCATTAAAAAGGCATCTGCGCTGACACAGATCTGTTGTTTATCAATACCCTGACACGCGTTTCCCCTGCAGCATGGGAACACCTACACGAGGCGCGGGTAAGCGATGGAGCGGTGGCTCTGTCCCGCGGTGCCAGCCCGTGCCAGGACAGCCGCAGTGGCACACGCCAGGCTCTGTGTCCCGCACCCCCGCACGTGTGGGAGCAGGTGAGCTGGCAGCGAGTGTAAATGAGTCGGGTGGGAGTGATGTAAAAAGTGCCACTGTTTGATCATGACTATTTGCAGCTTGGTGCTTCTTTTAGAGAATTTTCTGGCATTTTATATCAAAGATTACTTTTACGTGTAAAAACTGACCTGAACCAAAAGTGAAAGGTAGTGAATATGACAAACCAAATGTTTTCAGGCTGATAAAAGCAAGATTTCTGTCTGGTTTTCTTCATTCGTTCCCTTAATACATTTTTTGTCTTTTCACAGCTTTTTTTAAACTCCAATATCACACTCACCACCCCACCTCCCCCCATCCTTATCTCATAATTCCTACGGCACAGAAATCCTCAGGGTGAGAATGACGTCCACTTCACAGAGCCCAAAACCATGACCACATCCCCTCCCAGTTCAGCTGCAGCTTCCATTTCAGCATGATACAAAAACATATAATTTTTCAGCCTCACTTTGTGGGGTTGCTCCGTCCCCTCCTTCCCACTCCTGGTGCCCCCAGCTCATGCTCTGCACCTGCCAGGGCCAGGGGGTTCACACACCACTGCCTTCTGTCCAGGGCACAAATGAATCAGCACTGCCTTAGAACTTCACATTACGTGTAGCTTTAGTTAATTAAATGTAAAATCATTGGAATAAAATTATCCTTTCATTAGAAATTAACTCAGTGCTTAAGACTTCAATAATTACTTTTTTCTCCTCAAACCACATACAAAACGGTCAGTTAAACAGTATGTAAAAAAAAAAAGTTTAATGACCACAGAGCAATCAAGATTACTATTATTTAAGCACAAGCTATTAACATGTGCAATGAGGTATTAGCTAAT
This sequence comes from Acanthornis magna, assembly GCA_036785705.1. NCBI lineage: Eukaryota > Metazoa > Chordata > Aves > Passeriformes > Acanthizidae > Acanthornis > Acanthornis magna. Next base: position 705,626 of record JAWUZG010000123.1, read on the forward strand.
AAATTATCTTTATAAAATTAAATTGTAATTTTATCACAAATTTTACAGAGGTTATGGGTTTTAATGGCTGTATTTAGCTGTGGCACTGAGCATGCCGCTTTCCTTCATTACTTCATTAACACTTTGCATTTAGACTCTTCCTTATTATTATTTTAATTTAGGAACAGGCTTAATTGATTTATTTCTCCCCTCTTTGGGAGCCTCTCGGTGTCTGCCACTGCCCAAGGGCCAGGTGCCACCACGGCTCACGCTGCTGCTTGGCATTCGTGCCACCGCCAGCACTGGCACAGCGCAGGGGATTCATCCTCGGGCTCGGCACAGGGAGCTCAGGGTGAAGAAGAATTCCCTCTGGGACATCGCTGCGCTGCAGAAGAGCCGTGTGCTGCTCGTGTGGGTGCTGCAGCCCCCGGCTCAGGGCAGCCCTGTGCCCACTGCTCCGCACCCGTGTGTGCCCGCTGCCCTCCACCTGCATTTTCACGGGGACAAAAGCCATGAGGAGATGCTTCGCACCTTCTGCCAGCACTGGGAGGTTTTTCAGGGCACGCACGCTCTGTCCCAGCATCCCTGGCTCCACTCGTGGCCAGGGGCACTGCTCTGCTGCGGTGTGGCAGCGCTGGAGCTGCGCTGGGAGCAGCGCTGGGAGCGGCGCTGCCTGCGGCGCACGCCACTGACAAACTCCTCCGCGAGTTCCCTGCAGACAGATATCCTTGAGACTCACCTCCATCTCCCGCTCAGGTCACAGGGAGATTTAGAGATGGGGAGCTGTAGTTAAGGTCCAGATCTGCTATCTGAACTTGAGTGATGGAGGACACATTCCCGGGACATGTTTATTGTCACCCGGCGGCCCGCAATCCCGCTCTCGCAGAGCCACCTCCATTCCCGTATAATTCATGGGCTGACTCCATGGTGGAGTGACTGATAAGGCCTTCATGCCGGGCTTGCCGGCCACATGTCTCAAGGAGACTCCAGAGGAGCTTCAGCACAATATAAATGTGGCTCCGTGTCAGCCTCAAACCCCTGGAAAATTCCCCGTCTCGAGAGTGCAGCATTTTAAGTAATAAAACCATAGAGAGATTACAACAAAATGTGACAGGAATTTATAGCCCCCTGCATGAACCTTTTACCTTAAGATGGAACAAAGTTGAGGGAAAAAAATTGCGTGGTTCACTTAGGTAACCTTTCCAACCACCCCCACTCAGCTCCTGGTCCCACATTCCTCTTCGCTGATTTAATAGCAGGAAAAAACAGCCAGGCAGGGAACTGGGGAGCAGACAGGCACCGTGCTTTAACCCTCACTGCCTCCTCCCTGCCTGAAGCACCAGGATTCCTGAGCAAAAAGAGCCCCAGGCTGTGCTGAGGGTTGGTTTTAGCCCCTGCTCCTCACTCCTCCTGGGACACCGGGACAGCCTGGCTTGCAGGGAGGGCTTTCTTTATCCTTTTATTTTATTTTCCTGAGAGAGACACCAAAATTCCTACAGCATCTCTAATTCCTAATGAAAAGAAGGGCTAAGCATGGGCTCGTGCACATGCCCATAGCCTAATGACATGGGCTCTGCCTCCAACTGCTCCGTCCCTCCGTGCAGGGAGGTGTTTTTATTGCCCGTGAAAGGGTCATGCACCACAGCTAAGCAGATTCCTGGCTCTCCCTGATGCTGGATTTACTGCCACTTTCAGCAATAAACAGTGGAATTAATTCTGAGTTTACTAATCCAAAGAGTAAACAATATCCAGTGGAGACACTCAAGCAAGATAAATGCAAGGGAGTTAAAAGCAAACGGGGTGAAATCATTCTGCTCCCAGCTAAGGAGTCATTGGAGGACCGTGAAGCCTCCACATACAGTATTATCAAATTGTTAATAAACATTTCTAAAGTCTGTAATATTGGAAAGCTTTTCATTCCAATTCATCACAATTGGGGGTTTTTATCCATGAAGCACACTCAGTGCTGAGCGGTGCCTTCCCACTGTACAGGCTGACAGTCAGGAAGGATTGGGCAGAGCTGCTGGTTTAAGAGCACAGAGCCAGGACAGAGCTGCTGGCCATTAAACAAAGCGAGAACTTGTGTCTCCGGTTTAACAAAACCCACCTGCAACAGTGCTGCATTCCCATACAGTATTTTGGATGATATTTTATATCATCTTGGGTTACTGCTGTGCTTGTTAAATAATTAAAGGCAGAGAATGTGTTATTTACTGTCCATTTAGTGCAGCAGGCCCAGAGCTTCGCTTTGATTTTCAGTCCGGAAGGAGCGGTGACATGGCCCTGGGGAATTCTCCCGCAGCGCTTAATTAGCGTGGCACGGTGCAAACCTGCACCACGGGCTTTATTTGTGACTCAGAAATAATATTTGATTGTTAATTTTATTGGTTAATAAATTTTTAAAATATTCATTTATATTTTTGCAGACAGTATTTCACAGCTACCAGACACGCAGAGTCAAGTCCGATGGTTTTGGGGACCACTTTAGCAGCAGCCCCTGCTTTCTGTGTGTGAATCAGCTGGAGAAATACAAGAGCACCCCAAAGCAGGCTGGGGGAGCCTTCAGGGGGCAGCTGGTCAGCAGCTGGAATGGACACTCCAGCCACTCTTGTCCCTGATGTCCTGCGGATGGACCCCACGCTCTGCTGCTACAGGCTCTGGGCCCCCGGACTGGGAATGTTTTGTTGCCTGACCTACATCTACACCCCTTTTTTATTATCTCGGCTGTAACCAACTTCTTTTTGAACTAGCAAAGTGCAGGAAATGCAAAGAGTGTGAGGGAAATTTCTGACAAATGAGGACTTCATCCTATAGAACAGTGTTTGAATTTGTCATCCTCAGACAAGAATAAGTTGGTTCGGTGAAGAAAAGAGTACAAATTATCAGCCCTTCAAAGCTTTCCCATTTAACCACTTTATTGCAATACAACTGCCCATAACATTTGCTTTTAGAGCCCATGATGCTGAGTGTAGTTATTACATTGCATACATAAAAGATGTTTACAATTTTTTATATATATATGTAAAATGTTGATCCCCTGGGCCACATCGATTTGTGCCGGCTTCACGGCTGGGTTGGTGCAGGAATTTCCCTAAGAGATGTGATTAGGCTGCAGGGAACTTTCATTCTTTTTCCTTTTTTAATCTCCTGCTTACCCATTTAACAGACCTGTCTTGGATTCTAATTATGTCGAGATTTTGGGGCGGTACTGGGGTATTCTGAGCTCGGGGTACATGGCACACACAGGCTCTGACACTTCGTTTTCACAACGTGCTCTGGCTGTAGGTGGAGCTGGGCTGATTTATTAGCCCTTGGTTGTTTCTGTAGCTGAAAACAGAATTGGGACAAAGGCAGTAATTAGCACTTTGGGGCGGCAGGGCTCTGGTGTGGGGGGAAGGCAGTGCTGGGAGGGCACATTGGAGCTGCTCTTTGGGATTGGCTCAGCTTTAAACCATCTCAGCCCGAAAGTTCTGTGGGAACTGCTTCAGCTTCTCCCTTTGCCTGCAGCAGGAGCACAGCATCGTCTCCAGAGCCCATCCCGGGGGTGGCACCGTCCCACCACAACCACCTCTGCCACCACAGAGGCACAGCGAGGACAGGCCACCGCTGGCGTGTCCCTGTGCCACCAGGTCCCTGCGCTGGGAAGGGCCGAGCCTGCAGGGAGCTGTGTGAGAAGTTCCCATTTTTGTAAAGAAGAGACATAAGCAACTGAAAGGACAAATAATTTCCCAGTAATTTGTTTTCTAATGAGCAGCGGGTTGCAATTAAGAGGGTATTCATTCTAAAGAAATTAACTGCTCTCCAACAGAGAAGAAAAAACTGGTTTATAGTTTGAATCTTCAGACTTTGACAAGCTAAACTGTAGAGTGCAATAATAATGGGGGGAATGCTGGAGATTTCTTATAAAAACTCTTGGCAAAATGAATTCACTCGGAGGAATGGGAAGTGCCAAAGTTAAAGTGGTGGCTCTGCAGAGGGGACCTGCATCAGTGGCTCTGGTGAGACAGGGAAGGTCACCTGTGGGATGTGCTGCATCCCAGGGGCGCAGGGAAGGCGTGGAATCCATCTGGGATGGCAGCGAGTGGGGATATATGAGAAAACAAATGTACAGTTTATTCACATGTCCATTGTGTCTCATCCTAAAGCTGATTTGAGAGGAAATAAAAGGCCACATATTGAGATATTCACAGCATTTAAGGAAAAACATGAATACAGCAGCAGTATTTGCACTGTTTTCCCTTCCTTGAAGAAAAGCAGAGGGATTTTATCTGTATATTATACATTTTTAAAAGACTCTAAGTGTGATCCAGGATATTAGACACTATTCACTTTCACACAGGTATATGGCAAAATGGTTTAAACATTTATTAAATATAGAATGATAAAATACCTTGAAGATCACATCCAATCAACACAGTTTCTGCTGTGGAAAATCGTGTCTCATTAATCTGTTAGAATACTTTGAACCTACCAATATATAAATGGATAAAAGAGAATATCTTGACATATTTTTAGACTTTCAAAAGGCTTTTAATGAGGTCTTCCCACAGGATTTCTTAGGAAACAAGATAAAAATGGGGGTAAGAGATACAGTAACATTATGAATCAATAAGATGGACTAAGAGGAAGGAAACAAAAGTGGGAGATAGTCAATGTAAAGGGTCACTAGCACCGTGCTACAAGGTTACACACTCAGCCTAATGGCATTAATATATTAATTACTGACCTGAAAAAGGAAGCAAGGGTATAGATTAGTTAAATTCAGAAAAGATGAAAGAAATTCGGAGAAATTTGGCCAAGGCACAAGGATGAGAGATAGCTAATGAAGGCTGATGTTGGTAAATATGAATGCCCTAAATGCCAGAATTTCCCCAGCCTGTAACTGACCAATCTGGAAAGCTGTTCATTGCAGAGACCTTGAAAAATCGGTGTCCAAAGCCCAACGGCAAAGGAGATGTCAGGGGCTCAGAGGATGGGAATGAGAAGAGAAAATATGAAACTAGCTGGAGGAGCTCCTGTGGATGCAGTGAATGTGCTGGTGTGCAATGGGTGTCTCAAAAAACTTCTGTGGGATGGACTGAGCTGAGAGCAAAGAGAGAAATGACCCAGGGTCTTGGGAGCTCGGTCTGAAAGGTGAGAAACAGTGAGTGCGAGCGGGACAGGCAAAACCAGGAGCTATCCTCACTGCCCTCCCCAGCACAGCAACAGGGGACAATGATGGGAGGTCAAAGATGAAAATTCAAAATATAAGGAATGAGGTTTCCGCGTGAGGAGGAGGGGTGCTCTTCACAGAGAGACCACGAGGGCCCTCAGCTAAAGGCTGGTGGCCCAGAGGGTCCTGAGAGGAGGGACCCCATGGAGCTGCCGTCAGAGTTCCCTGGTGCCCGAGGGGATTGCCCTGGGCCAGGGGAGGCACTGATGCCTGAGTGCTGCGGCTCCAGGTACGCAAACACAAATCCCAACCGCACAACCCCAGCACGGGCAATTTTATCCACGTGCTATAGCATTTATAAAGCTTAATGTTGCATGTTTAGTTTTCTAGATAGTTTCTCTTATTGCTGTCCTGGAAATCCATTCCAATTAGACACCAATATTCAGGTTTCCAATCCAGACGGTGGGATGCAGTGTGGAGAGGTGACACTGAGTGGTCCCTGCAGGTGCAGTCTTATGGCTCACCTCCACAGGCAGTTTATAATAATAATACTTCTCATGAAGCTCCAGTTCCGCTGCCTCCAAATTAGATCTCAGTACTTAAAAAAAAAAAAAAAAAAAGGTAAAAGGAGGAAAATCAATGCAAACCCCGTTCCTCCCTTTCCTCGTTCCTCGTGCCTTGCTCCACCTGCCGCCACCCACCGTGGGCTGGGGGCTGCGGGGGCTCGGGCAGGGCCCCAGGGCTCAGCAGCCTTTTGGAGGCAGCAGGTCCCCAGCACAGGCACAGTTTGCCCAATGCCACCAGCGCCCGGCAGGGCCACCCTGCAGACCACGGCTGCACTCGGAGAGCTCGGGCAGCTTAATTGTCTTGTTAAATATAAATGGGCTGGTGATTTCTTAAAACTGGAAGAGTGTGGAAAGCCATTAGGAAGAGGATAATACCAGTGGTATTTAAAAATTAAAATCGGCTGTAGCCAATCCCAGCAGCAGCAGCTTTGTCCTTTGGAGCCTGACTTTGACAGTCGCTCATGGATGCTATAAACACAGGGCTGTGCTCGCAGCCAGGCAATAAAGTGACTGGTGCATTTCTTTTTGCTTTATACACCACTGTATTGATTTTGTAGTTTATTTTTTCTTGGAGGAGAAACTAAGGTATTGCGATTTCATTTAGGTACTGCATTATAATTTCCCTGATGATTTTGTCAAATGTTCCTGGAGGAGAACACCTTCTCCCAGCGAGCAGGATTCAAAGACACCAAGCCGACTAATCCATACCTAATTGGATGAAATCGTTATGCACTTTCCCTCCTTTTGGAGGTTTTTTCAGAGTTCCCAGTTCCTTAGGGATCCTAAAAGCCACTGAAGAGGTTATTATAGTATGTCCTCGGGGATGTTTAATACCCTAGCCCTGTTCAGACATGCAAATAATCTAATTCAAAAGCCTCCTAATTAGCAAGCCAGCTACAGTTCTGGATAAGGGGAGAGAGAGAGGCAGAGAGAGAGAGATCTAAAAGGACGGTGCTTTTTCCTTTTATAGGCTGCTATTGTGCAAAAGGCAGCATAATGGATAAAAAGTAATTGTTCTGATTTTAATTGCGATCCACTATTTATAGTTTTGTTCTGTCATCTGAATAATGAGGGGATTTTGTTCCTGCAGCTCGCGCTAAACACGCTGCAACTGCGTCTACACAGGATGCAGCAAGCGCCTGGCGTCTCCTCTTGGAAACACAATCTTGCCTAGCAGAGATGGTCCAAGCAAAGGATGTTAAGCTCGTTAATGAATTAGCCATTTAATTGACATAATTAAGGATAATTATTTTCTTTTAATCTATTGCCAATTTTAGGACCATTAAACTAAACAACGGTGAAGCAGATCACAGAGGGTCCTGTGCAATCCCAGTGAACGCTCTTGCCCTAAATGAAATGGTTTGAGTATTGGGGATGTGCAGGTGGATGGAGCTGGGGGAGGCTCGTGGCTCACCCCGCTGGTCCCGGTGAGGACACAGGACAGCCTGCGACCCCTGCCCCTGGTGACAATGTCCCTGGTCACTGCAATCAGCCTCTCCTCCGGGGTGTGTGGCAAGGGGACGGTCCCCACCCGAGCCAGCAGACCTTATTCTTGCTGCTGTGAGCTCTGCATCCAGGCTGGAGCTGCTCCGCACTGTGCTGCCAAGTCCAGACAAAGATTAAATTTATAAAGACCTGCTCAGTCAGCTGGTGCAGAAGCACAGCGATACCTGGATTCATGAGGAACAAAATGCAGAGAAAACCGAATGCAGGACCGAGGCCAAGGCTGTGTCTGTGCAGACAGGAAGCATCACAAAGGCTGCCAGGTCCTGGGGGGCGTGGGGCAGAGCCAGCGCTGCCCTCGGAGGGGGCAGGAGCAGGACCCCCACCCCTGTGCCTTCCCCTGCCGCAGGAGGGTGAGGGGCTCCAGGGCCCCTGTGTGAGGAGCTGAGCCCGGAGCAGCACGAGGGGCGAGGCTGGCCCTGGCTTTACACTGCCCAGTGCCACCACCGGGTGCCCAAGCTGGGGCAGTGCCCTGTGCAGAGTGGGCAGCCACTGCGTTCCTCCTGGCCAGCCTGGCCCCAGGGCTGTGGCCAGCAGGCTCTGCAGGGCTGGGGACTTTCTGCTGTCACAGATAATAAAATATTATGTTATAATGCTATACGTTATAATATATAATATAATATAATATAATATAATATAATATAATATAATATAATATAATATAATATAATATAATATAATGTTATGTCACATAATCTTTGTATTATACAGAAACAATTATTTCTTTCCTGTTGTTGGTTTATTCTCCTAATAGAAAAAAAAAAACAACAAACAAAATCAAACCAGATGATTCCCTACTCCGCCCTCCTCCCTCCAAAAAAACCTTGCTGGAAACAGCGATATTTTAATAACACGTGGCCAAATACTTGCAGGTTTTTAAGAGCAGAGTGCAGTAGGCGCAGCCGAAGTGGCGCGGGGGGACAAGGCTGTGGCAGGGACGGTGCAGGGACAGGGCTGGCTGTGCCACCTGCAGCAGCAGCACAGACCATCCCCAGGTGTCTGCTGCTGCTGAATCTCACATCTCAGGCTCCGAGTGCTGAGCTCTGCCCCCGCACACAGCACGGGGACAGTGCTGTCCCTCATGTCCCCCCGCTCCCAGCTCTGGCGGTGGGCAGCCGCAGCACCGACCTTCCCAGCTCCCTGTCCCTCTGCAGCCCGAGCTCCAGGGCCTGTTGGCAGGCGGTGGCAGCGAGGGGCACAGTTTTGGCTGAGCGCAGGGCTTGCCAAGCCCATGTCCCCCAGTGATGCTCACTCTGCTGCGCGTGGCACCGCTCGTCACTTCATTATCCTATTAGAGACCCACACAGCACCTGCTCAATTGGAGCCTCGTGTGCTAGCAATTAATATGTTATGCCCTGATTAATTAGCAGGGTTAATTATGATTGCTGTTGCTTAAACCTACGTAGAGAGAGACGGCATCATGTTGCAGTGACTCGCAGAGCCGAGGATGCACCCTGGGAATTGGGACCAGCGGGTGTGAGCAGCAGCCATCCCGGCAGGACAGCCTCGCTGGCTCCTGCTGCACCCTGAGCTGGGCAGGGACACCTCTGCTGGCCCGGATGGCGAGTCCTTCCAGGGTGGCACCTCCCTCTTCCTTCGGGAGCTGAACCCCAACAGCTGATCCTGCAGGCACTGAAGGGATCGTAGCCTTCTGGGGCGTGTTCGTATTTTACCCAGTGTAACTCCAAAGTGAGCTATTTACAAACATGAGAGCGATCCCCAGACTGGTGCCAGCCCTGGGCTCAACAGGTACTCTGGGCTTGCCCTGTGCTCAGCAGTTTCTGGCTGGTTTTCCCAGGCAGGCACTGGTGCCCAGAGCCACGCGCAGCTCGATCTGAGAGTGCTGGGCAAGGGCAGCACAGCCGCGAGGCCAGGGGCTGCTCACGAGGGATTCCTCAGCTCCACAGTCACAAAAGCTGGCTGGGAACCACGGGGCAGGCTCCAATCTGGCACACAGCTGAGCATCTCCCATTTCCCATTAAGGTTTTGATTTGTCTGTGCATGAAATAGTGAGACTTGGGGTCTTTTTGGCAGTTGTGAGTGAGAGATGACCACCCTTCTCATTGACTTATCCCTTTGAAGCTATCATCACTCATTTCTCTTGGGAAGAGAATGTGAGGCACTGGTAAATAATATAGGGTTGTGTATTTCTTTATCTCCCATAGTGTGTTGTCTCCTACATGCTGTTCTGCTCTAACAACATCCATCAAGACAAATGCATACCTGAGAACAGCCTCCCTCAAACCTCAGAAATCTGTTTCTGAGGTCACCAGCTATACAGAAAAGACAAAGAAGAAACAAGAAGGAAATTGCACAAACAATTAAACATTTTTTTCCAGAGACAGAGAGGACTCCCCTTGTCTGCACAAGGCAAGCACCAAAATAAGAATGCCACATCTCAAACACAAGGCAATCTATTATTCTCAGAGCAGTAACATGATACATTATCAGCCACCTTATCCTAGCAAAATGTATCATTACCTGCACTTTCTGCACTTTCCAGATCAATCCACTTTAAAAATGTAGTAATATAGAAGGGTATTAGGTACTAGAAAACTCATTATGAAAATGGCGCACTCAAATTCTTTAAAGGTGATATTTCATAAAATATACTATGCCTAGCTCTTGGCTCAATCATTCTTTTTAATAGCTCCATAGCAGCCAGAAAATAAAGTATTCATGAAGATTGAAGAAGATGATCCCATGAACTTCAATTTAATTGGTGCAAATTAAAACGATCCATCTTTTCACGCTGCCCGTCTATCTCCAATCATCAGTGCACCGCACGTCCAGCACCCTGATTACAATTATCTTTTAATAGGAAAACTTGTCACTTTTTGTGTGATTTACATAAGCTTGCACAAACTTACTGGTATCATTTAGGGTTGGTATGTATGATTTTTTTTTCCTTTCAAGTCCCCTGGTGTAGTTGGGGGAGGGGGGGCCCAGAGGTGAGGTGAGCTCTTGGCGGGGGGCTCATTTACTGCACTTAAAGCCTGGACTTGTACAAGAAGAATGCCAGAACGAAGCCTTCAATACATCTTCATCCAGCAGACCTCCCCCCAAAGAAGTGCTAATGCAGTCAGATTTCATGGTGTCTTTGCAATGACCATTGCAATTACAATACAAAAACCTAGATGACATTTTGACTTTTAATTAGGAGGGAAATGATGCTGGTCCCTGCTGATGGCTCTCTCTCTCCCTCCGACTGCTCCTAGCACTCCCATCCTGAGAAGGTACCCTGCAGGGTTTAATAAGCCATCAAATCATAGTGGTGTGGGACGTATTCTCAAGAGTTCAAATAAAATTACCATAAATGTATGTTTACTGTTCCTGGCCTAGTGTCTGGGATCTGGCTGAGGGCCCTCCAGCCAGCAGCAGCACAAAGCACCCACAGTATTAATTACTGTTACTATCATTATTACTGTTTTCTTTGTGATGACCACAATCCAACGGCGAGGATGCTGCGGAATGATTCATTGCCTGAAGCCATTTATGTATAATACGTTTCAATTTTTTTTCCTTATCTTTGAAAGGCAACCCTCCTTATCACAGATGGCTTCTATCCCTTAAGATGTTGGGAGATTTAGCTCTGTCTTCTGAGGCTGGGTTTTCCTATGCATGGAAATAATGAGCATTGTTTAGCTGCTGTCCATGTGTTCCCTGATAGCGTTCACCCGACAGGAGAGCATGGGAGCCTGCAGAGTGGCCTGTGCCTTCCCCACGATCCCACTGAACCCACTTACACCTCCACTGGAGCACAGGGGGGACAGTGTTTAATAAGCTCTAATTTCCAGCTCCCTCTCCTCCCCAGCCCTGGGAGCGGCTGCGGCTGCCTCGCCGAGGCCCCCGTGGAGGTCATCAGCCTGCGAGTATTAAACTTTTTAGCACATCCACTGCAGTGCAATTTTTAGGACTCCTTTGCTGGCAGAGTTCAAATGAAACTCATGGCTGATCTCATTAAGCACTTGTCTCATTTTGGTGCATGAATATTAAACAGGAACATGTGTGAGCAGGACGCTGCAGAAAGAACATTTTTCCTCTCAGCAGTGCTTGAAGCAGCTGCCGGCGCGGCCGGACTGACGTCCCGGGGGTCCAGCCCTGCCTCCCACGGCACTGGGCAACAGCTTGGGGGCAACAGCTCCAGAGCTGCTGCCCAAAGGCAGATGTTCTCCGTGCCCCGAGCTGCTGGTGGAGGAGGAGGGTGGGCAGTGGGAGGGATGCATCCCCTGCAGTCCTGGGTGAAGGGTATTTGGGAGAGTGTGCCGTGGCAGAAGAACTCTCCACACCTTCCCTGCGCCAGGTGCCAGTGCTGAGGATGAGGGCAGGGGCAGCTCAGTGAGGGATGACCATGGGGCAGTGGCAATGGGGTCAGCCCAGCTCTCCTTCCACCCGCACCTCAGGTGACCGTCCACTGCTGCCCAGGCAGCGCCCCAGAGCTCTCCCCATCAGTCTTTTGTCGCAGCCAGCACCACCGGTCACCGTGACCCAAATAAACTCCAATCCACTTGATCTATCAGGGAAACGTGCGGTGCTGACCTGCCATAAATCCCCGGGGTGGCGGGAGCGGCGCCCACACCTAGTCCCTCCTGGCCCCGGCCAGCCGCCCACCTGCCACGCTCCCCGGTAAGCAGGTAATCATGAGCTGCCACCGAAAGGTGACCCATTACCGTGATGGATTTGGTGTGAAAAACAAATGGACTGAGACCTGCGGATTGCTGTCCTTACTGCACCTTGGCCTTTTGTTCTGTCACATCAATATCCGCACAGGGCCTCATTACACGAGGCTCCCGCGCCCTGACAGGAGCGCAGGGTCAGCTCCGCGCTCCCTGCCGCGGCCAAGCTCTCCGGGACACGCTGGACACGCAGTCCTGGTGGGCACTGCCCAGGACACACTGCCCACTCTGCCGCGGGCACTGCCCAGGACACACTGCCCACTCTGCCGTGGGCACTGCCCAGGACACACTGCCCACTCTGCCACGGGCACTGCCCAGGACACGCTGCCCACTCTGCTTAGGGCACTGCCCAGGACACACTGCCCACTCTGCCGTGGGCACTGCCCAGGACACGCTGCCCACTCTGCCACGGGCACTGCCCAGGAGCCTGCTCAGCAGCAGACTGAGTGCACTCGCTCTTCCCTCTTCTGGGGAGGCTCAGCTCCCTCGATGGTGAACGGCTTGGTCCCACCAGCACCTGACAAGCAGCTTCAGGACTGAACTGTGCCCGGAACGAGGCACAGCCCAACCACCCCAGCCGTGCTCACTGCAGCACCCCAGGAGCTGCTGCCGTTGGGAGCGAGAGATGTGGGGACGTCTGCCATCGCCACAGGGAGGAGAAGGAGGAGGAGAAGGGAGAGCCAGCAGAGCTGACCTTGAGGCTGCCTGAGATTGACCCTGAAGCGGCGAGATTCTCCATTCTGTTCACAGGCACTGTCATCTCTCACCTTGCAGCGAGCGCTCTCCTTGCCCATTTATCATCACAAATGTTTCTATTTAGGCTTATTTGTTTGTACAGTTAAGCCCTGTTACATTTACACCAAGAAGAAGGACAAATTGTGATTTTATCCAATGTTAGATCATATCACTCCTTGCTACAACTTTCACAGCATTAATAAGGATAAAGGGAGACTTTGGAGAAATTCAATAATACAGCACATGTGATAACAGCCCAGCCAAGTGCTCTGGGGAGGGAGTGAATTCCACAGCGGAGCCATGGCTGTGGCTGCTCCTTTGTGCCCATCTCATCTCCCCAGGAAGGAATTTCTGCACTGGCTGAATGTGGCAAACACAGTTCCAGCAATGAGGTCTTGCTCATTATGCAACATTAGTCTGCGCGCTGGAGCCCTTCATTCCCTGAACAATACCTTGCTCTTACACAAAACACCAGATGCCTGTAGAGTTCCCAGCTCTTCCCACCAGCACTCACCAGGTACAGAAATGGGCTTTTTATTTAAAGATGAAAGTGGTGGCAGACACGTGCCAAAACAGTGGCAAGTCCGGGAAAGCAGAGCACACAATGATGGAGAGCAGAACCCAGAAATCAGAAGTGCCAGGATGGACTGGAGTGCCCAGAAAGAGGCCACTGCCCAGAGCCCTGGGCATCCCCAGGAGCTCCCAGCACCCACTGCTGTCAGGCATAGCTCTGCAGCTCCGTGTGCCTTGATCCACTGTCCCCTTGGGCCCGGCATGGAAGGGACCAGAAGCAGCTGCGTAGATGTGTCAGCTTGTTCATGGTGGGAGCATCTTCACTAGCACCTCTGTGCTTCTCAGCGTCCATCTGAAGCTGCTCCTGGCCCAGGAGAGTTTGTTGCCCTCCCATGCCAGTGTCAGATACCAGCACCCACACACAGAATTCCATCTAAAGGAAAAGTCTCCCTGAGGATGACACATCATCCCAGGGGGAACTCCCAGCAGCTGCAAATCTGTATGAAAAACCTGCTGTGCTGGGACAAGTGTTTGCTCAGGCTTCTGTCAGTCAGCGACCTGCCAGGGCTGTGCCGTGGGCTTCCCCTGCTCCCCTCGGCAGAGTGCCGGGCAGGGGGCGGCCACCCAGGGGTCCCTGTTCTGGAGGGTGGCCACTCCGGGGTCCCTCCTGCAGGTGGCCACCCCGGGGTCCCTCTGGGGGCTGCTGCGCAGGAGCACGCTGCTGCTGCGCCTGCTGGCTTTGGCCTGGGAGCTCCTGCCTCAAACCAATCATCATTTATGTTATCCTTACAGCCGAGGGCACGGACCTTCAATCACTCTTCCTAGTTAGACACAATCATCAGCCAGATTTGTCTTGTTTAGCTGAAATGCATACACAGTAACTACACAGCCCCGCGGATCCTCCGTGGATGGTTTGCTAATCCTGCACGCCGAGCACTCTCCCACCCAGCTTGTGTTTTACAGGGCCAGGTTTGGCTCGAGGGCAGCTCTCCTCCACGCCAGCTCGCTTTCTAAGAACACGGCTGCTGCTTCGGAGCGGATCCAGGCATTTCCAGGAGCAGGAGGCTGTGCCAGCCCTCGGCAGAGCTCAGCCCAAGCAGCCTGCCCTGGCAGGGTCCGCGCGGTGCTCATTCCTTACGCGGATTCCGAGCAGCCCCGAGGGGGCACGGGGGGCTCGGCATTCCCGGCGGAGCGGCCGTGAGACGCGCCCGGGGCTGGGGACAGTCCCTGCCAGGCGCTGGGGTCAGTCCCTGCCAGGCGCTGGGGACAGTCCCTGCCAGGCGCTGGGGTCAGTCCTTGCCAGGCGCTGGGGTCAGTCCTTGCCAGGCGCTGGGGTCAGTCCCTGCCAGGCGCTGGGGACAGTCCTTGCCAGGCGCTGGGGACTGTCCCTGCCAGGCGCTGGGGACTGTCCCTGCCAGGCGCTGGGGTCACTCCCTGCCAGGCGCTGGGGTCACTCCCTGCCAGGCGCTGGGGTCACTCCCTGCCAGGCGCTGGGGACTGTCCCTGCCAGGCGCTGGGGTCAGTCCCTGCCAGGCGCTGGGGTCAGTCCCTGCCAGGCGCTGGGGTCAGTCCCTGCCAGGCGCTGGGGACTGTCCCTGCCAGGCGCTGGGGACTGTCCCTGCCAGGCGCTGGGGTCAGTCCTTGCCAGGCGCTGGGGACTGTCCCTGCCAGGCGCTGGGGTCAGTCCTTGCCAGGCGCTGGGCCAGCGCTGGCCGCTCGGGACACGCCTTAGCGACAGCGGGTCGTGCTCGCCCTGGGCACTCTCTCCTTTAATCCATCTCGTCTTGCTCTGCTCCTGATCCCGGTGGCCTCGCCCAGCGCCCGCCCCGAGGGGACACCAGCCGTGGGTGCAGCTCCTGCTGTCACACGGCCACCACGGCTTCTTTCAGACACACATATATTTTCTAATTTTTTTATGATCAGCTGAAGATTTCTTTTTGCATCTGCCAAGGAACTATTTTCACAAATAAGTATGTAAATCCTCTGTAAATGTATGCTAATTACTTATTTTAATTACAATGTAAATAAGTAATTACTGAATAATTTTAAAGTATTTACATGGGGTTGTGTGATTTAAAAGCTAACTTGTTGGAAGTATAAAAACTATAAATTTTATGGTAATTATGCCACAATTTATACACTGTGGCCAAATACAATTTCCTTGTGCTTCGTAAGAGATAAATAAATATGTAATTCCCCAGTAGTTACTGCAGAATAACAGAACTATTGCATGGTGATTTTTTCCCTTTTATGTGAAAAATGCCCATGCACCAAACTTATTTCAAGTCAAGACTTTTCACAGGGATAATGAACATTCATCCGTGTGATCCTGAGAAAGTTCTGAAGCAGAAGTAGGGAGGATTCTGAAGGAGGTTGCTAAAAAGGGTGAAAAGATAAAAGGAGGAAAAATGGCATGAGGGCCCCTGGCTCTGCCAGACGTTTCTGCCAGGTCATGGGGGTCTGTGCCATGCTGTGCCTGTGGGTGCAGGGCTCCAGGGACCCCCCAGCCCTGGCCCCCAGCTGTTGTGGCTGCAGTTTCCTGCAGGAGCTGATGCAGGAGCAGAGCTCGGCAGGAAATTGGCAATCAAAAGGTGAGTTTATAAACAGTTAAATTATATTTCCTGTGGGGTATTTTTTTATTAATTTCATTGCAATAATACATTAAACACCAGCACTGTGAAAATTAGTGTTAATGAACATTAAATGTGTTGGACAATTTAAATGGTGTGTATATATCACCTCTCTTATTATTGGGATTGGCCCAGTGGTAATATCCTTTTATCGATCCTCTGCCTCTCTCCTTGCCTCCGTCCCTGTGGAAGTGGCCATGAAGGACACTGTAAGCACAGAGCTATCAGAGACATAATCTTTTAGCACTTTAATAACACTGCAAGCAGCCATCACCCACCAGCCCTTAATAACTGTCTCCGTCAGCTCTTTAGAATTTGCAGATTACAGAGTCCTTCTAAATCTTCCCTGAAAAGGCCGGGCGCATTAGTGAGCTACCTGGCGTGCTCCCGCACCGCCCTCGCCGGGCAGGGCCCGCACATAATCCCAAAATAGCTGCCGTGCAGCCTCTTTAGAGCGGGGAGGACACGCGGATCTATATATAGATTTAGTGTTCGGCGGGCAGGCTGTGCCCGTGCCCGCGCCCGCACTGCTGCGGAGCGCCGGTAATGAGCTCTGCTCGGGAGCGCTGCTAATGAGGCTCGCTGGGGAGCGCCGGTCCGGAGTGCCGGTCCGGAGTGCCGGTCCGGAGTGCCGGTTCTGGAGCGCCGGTCCGGAGTGCCGGTCCGGAGTGCCGGTCCGGAGTGTCGGTTCTGGAGTGCCGGTTCTGGAGTGCCGGTCCGGAGTGCCGGTCAGGGAGTGCCGGTCCGGAGTGCCGGTCCGGGAGTGCCGGTTCTGGAGTGCCGGTCAGGGAGTGCCGGTCCGGAGTGCCGGTTCTGGAGTGCCGGTTCTGGAGTGCCGGTCCGGAGTGCCGGTCCGGAGTGCCGGTCCGGGAGTGCCGGTTCTGGAGTGCCGGTCCGGGAGTGCCGGTTCTGGAGTGCCGGTCCGGAGTGCCGGTCCGGAGTGCCGGTCCGGGAGTGCCGGTCCGGAGTGCCGGTCCGGAGTGCCGGTTCTGGAGTGCCGGTCCGGAGTGCCGGTTCTGGAGTGCCGGTCCGGAGTGCCGGTCAGGGAGTGCCGGTCCGGAGTGCCGGTCAGGGAGTGCCGGTTCTGGAGTGCCGGTCCGGAGTGCCGGTCCGGAGTGCCGGTTCTGGAGTGCCGGTTCTGGAGTGCCGGTCAGGGAGTGCCGGTCCGGAGTGCCGGTCCGGGAGTGCCGGTCCGGAGTGCCGGTCAGGGATTGCCGGTCCGGAGTGCCGGTCCGGGAGTGCCGGTCCGGAGTGCCGGTCAGGGAGTGCCGGTTCTGGAGTGCCGGTCCGGGAGTGCCGGTCCGGAGTGCCGGTCAGGGAGTGCCGGTCCGGAGTGCCGGTCCGGAGTGCCGGTCCGGAGTGCCGGTCCGGAGTGTCGGTTCTGGAGTGCCGGTCCGGAGTGCCGGTCCGGGAGTGCCGGTCAGGGAGTGCCGGTTCTGGAGTGCCGGTCCGGAGTGCCGGTCAGGGAGTGCCGGTCCGGAGTGCCGGTCCGGGAGTGCCGGTCCGGAGTGCCGGTTCTGGAGTGCCGGTCCGGAGTGCCGGTCAGGGAGTGCCGGTCCGGAGTGCCGGTCCGGAGTGCCGGTCCGGAGTGCCGGTCAGGGAGTGCCGGTTCTGGAGTGCCGGTCAGGGAGTGCCGGTCAGGGAGTGCCGGTTCTGGAGTGCCGGTCCGGAGTGCCGGTCCGGAGTGCCGGTCAGGGAGTGCCGGTTCTGGAGTGCAGGTCAGGGAGTGCCGGTTCGGGAGTGCCGGTCCGGGAGTGCCGGTCAGGGAGTGCCGGTCCGGAGTGCCGGTCAGGGAGCGCTGTTAATGATGTTCGCTCGGGAGTGCCGGTCCGGAGTGCCGGTTCTGGAGTGCCGGTCCGGAGTGCCGGTCCGGAGTGCCGGTTCTGGAGTGCCGGTCCGGAGTGCCGGTTCTGGAATGCCGGTTCCGGAGTGCCGGTTCGGGAGCGCCGCCGCCCCGGCACGGCCCCGGGCGCGCTCCCGCGGGCATTCCCCGCGGGCATTCCGCGCTCCCGCGGCGCCGCTGTCCCCACGGCCACCGAGGCACCGGCCTGGCGCTGGGGCGTCGCCGCCGCTCTCGTGCCACAATCCCAACGCTTCCCAGGCAAGCTGCATGTCACCGATGTCACGCCAGTCCCCAGGTCAAGAGGCCATCAAAAGCCCGCAAGTCCTGGATCCCGCAGCAGCACCTGCCCCAGCCAAGGCCAGGTGTGCACAGACCCTCTGGGGTTTGGAACAATGGTGCTGAGGCCCTGGCACAGTGCCCAGAGAAGCTGTGGCTGCCCCTGGATCCCTGGCAGTGTCCCAGGCCAGGCTGGACAGCGCTCGGAGCAGCCTGGGATGGTGGAAGCTGACCCTGCCATGGCACGGGTGTGGAATGAGATCAGATTTAAGGTCCTTCCAAATCCAAACCAGGCTGTGATTCGATGATTCAATGATTGACTACAAACCCAGAGCCTCGCCTGGGGCTCTGAGGGCTCAGCCTCAGGGCTCTGTATCTGCTCAAAGATTTTCCTTCCAGCCGGCAGGCAGTGGGTGACCCTGGATCAGGCACATCCAGCACCAGGAGCAGATTCATGAATTTCCCCAGCAATGTAACACCAGAGCTTCACAAATGCAGGTTAAACCACCTGCACGCTCTTGCTGCAGGGACGTGCTAATATCCCCATTGGGGAACCAAGATATTTTTATGCCTCTGCACTCATCTCACATCTGAGTTTTGCTAATAACTAGATTTATGCGGTGGCACAGCTTTAAAAGAGCAGGTTAAGGGGAAAATTGATCTGTATTCAGGAATGCCGAGTACCTGGATTAAGATGCTTTTTCCCGCCCAGAACACTCAGCATTTCCATAGCTTTGCACATGTTCCAGGCACGGGCCCCACTTTATTGCTTTCCTGGTAGGTTATATAGCTATTCCAAAGGATTTTAAAAAATTAATGAACAAATGGCTGCGAGATCTGTGGGATGTGGGATGCCTCCATCCACCAACCTTTCTCCAGTGCTGGAATTAGTTTCACTGCAAAATGCACTGGAGTATGAGCAAAGACAGAGCCTGAAAGCAGTTCCCATCGAATTCTGGCAGGTTTTCAGAGAATTTGTGAAATGTCCTTTCTGAGGACTGGCCAAGACACTTTCAAGCCTTTCATCTGGAATATGAAGGAGCACAGTAGGTGCTTTGAGTAGGTTGTTATAAAAATTGCTGACATAACAGTGTATGTCTGCTCCAAACCTGTCCGCAGATATGGAATTCCTAAAATTATCTCTCTGGCTCTCGGTGCATTATCTGCTTGTTCAGGGCTCTGTAAAGGACTTAGGTGGGGGAAGCTCCAGTGAACCCTGCCCAGGAATGGCTACAGGGCTGGCGATTGCAGCCATTGCCTGGCAGCACAGGCAGCATTTTAATTGTATTTTTTCTAAATTTCTGTTGTATAAAGAATTCAATTTGGTTTATTGTTTGCGATTCATATCCAACATTGCAGAGTAAATTTAATACACAGTGGTTACACTTGAAAGTGGTCTAGTTAATAAAATGCATAAAAATAAATAGGAAAATCAATGCTTTTGTTAATATTCTGTCATTTTTACACATTTTAAAATTCATAGCAGCTCTAAGAGCACAGCACGAGTGTAGTGGGCTCTGGTTTGGTAAAAAGCTGAAGATGCTGAGCAGACAAAAATATTCTTCAAAAGTCCGATTAGAGGGCCAGGACACTGTCTTAGGCAAAAAATTGAATTTTTTATGGCGTTAGCCTGGCTGTAGCTTTGCAGTTTGCAATTCTTCTGTCCACAGAGAGGAAAAAATATTTTGTCAGAATAATATAGTGAAAATTAAAAGCAAATAAACAAAAAAAATTTGAACTTGCCTTGTGGAAATCTACCTCACACATGGTTAAGATTCCCTCTCTAGAATTCATGCAATTAGAGAGGTAACTGTCCTCCCGTGTCTGCAAACATGGAGATCCACAATAAGACGAAGCTGGAGGAGGAAATCCCATTTTCTTTGTGACTTTTTAAACCACACAGTGTTAACAGCCACATGGAAAACCTTTCTCATTAACACCTAGGGCTCAGGGGAAATGTTGTCGACGAACGCCTTATTGCATATAACCCCAAACCCTTTAGGACCTTGAGACGCTCAGACGAACTGGAGTAATGACCTGGAAATAGTCCTCTGGGCCTGCTGCAATAATGATGTGGCTGGCTGTATTTTTTTAATATGAGGAAAGAGATTAAAGAAAATAACAGCCCTGCTTGACTCGTTCATTATTACTGAGGTGAAGTGACCACTAAGAAATGATGACAGAAACCTTGCTCACCAGTCACCAGGCCCAAATGGGGCTGTGGAGGTTTCCGACACAGCCTGCCTGAAGGCAGCATAATAAATTCAGACATTATCTGATATGGATGCATCATAATGAAAAATAAATTTGCAAAACAGTCTGATATGAGTTAATCCATAAAGTATTTTATTACTTCATTTTCTTACATTGAATCCATCATGTGTTTTTCTGGCAGCACATTTTTAATTACTTTTAATTTAAATATATGCGTCCACTGCTCAGATTGGTTTTGACATTGGCGAAAAAAATAAATAAAAGAAAGAAACCAATTATTGTCCCTCTGCACCGCGCTCCTTCCCCCGCAGACAGCGCGGTGCTCAGCCAGGGCTCAGCACGGGGACTGTCACTGCTGAGCATCTGTCCCCAGGCCCTGGCGGGGCTGGCGAGGGTGACGCTGGGTGCCCACAGCTCCTTCCTCTCCATTCCCATCTTGGGTAGCAGCTACAGCACCTCATCCTCCGAAGCAGCTCCCAGTCTGGAGTGGCTCCTGCAGAGCGAGGGCTGCTCCCCAGCAGCCGTGCCCGGCTGTCCACGGTGCCGGGCGAGGGCTCGGGGCCGTGACAGCCACGCTGGGCGCATTCATTACTACTGATGCAAAAATGACCATTAAGGAATGGTGACAGGGCCCTGCTCATTTGTGGCTGGGACAAAGCGCCGCTGCCCGGGGCTGCCTAATGAAATCTGAAACCATCACATTTATTTGTCATATGGGTGTAACACATTTGCTGAGCGGTCTAATAAATGTAATAATCCAAATATTCCTCCAGTTCTTTTAGAAGAAATACATTTATTGCCTGTGAAGCCTTCTAATAACTTTTCTTTACCGGTTCCCTGCCTGTCGTGTCCCCTCACCATGCTGGGAGAGGGCAGTGGCCACCAGCAGAGGAAGCCCAAACTCTCCTCTGGAGTCAGCAGAGCTGCGAGGGGCTCCCTCAGCAGCACTCACGGTTGGCACAAAGCTGTGGTTTTATCCTCACACATGGCTCTGAAATAAACCCCGAGCTTCTCCATCTCTTGCAAATCCTTTGGGATTCGGCTTTTGTGCCAGCATGTGTTCCCACAGCAGTGAATGGGAACAGCGTGCTGTGTGCCAGGGTGGGAGTCCCTGACAGCCCCCGAAGGGAGGAACCCATCACAGCCCCCAAGGTCTCCCCAATGCCATGAGCACCATGCCCGCAGGATCTGTGCCACTCTGTCCTGGCTGCCCCAGGGGCCACAAATGCCAGGGGCTGTGCTGAGTCACAGAATCACAGAATCCTGGAACTGTTGGCTTGGGAAGGACCTTAAAGATTGCACCTCCTGCCATGGTGGGACAATGGCACACCTTCCACTGTCCCAGGCTGCTCCAAGCCCTGTCTGACCTGGCCTCGGACACTGCCAGGGATCCAGGGGCAGCCACAGCTGGCCCAGGACCCTCTAAAGAACTCCATGACAGTTCTTGCCAGCTGTTCTTGGCAGAGCTGTGCTCAGGAGCTCTCTGGAGGTCCCTGTGTGAGGCCACCGTGTCCCCTCAGCCAGGAGCTGAGGACACGGGGCTGAGGCTGTCCCTGTGTCCAGCCACAGCACCAGGACACTTCAGCCCCCAGGGCCCCTTGGCCAGGGCTCCACGAAACTGAAGGAAGGTTTGTTGTGTACGAAACCCTGTGGGGCTCCCAAGGGAGCAAAGGAGCAGCAAAGACTTTCCCTGGCACAGGGAAACTCTGAGCCTGAGTGGCACAGTGCCCTGGGTGGCACCAGGTCGCTCTGGCACGTCAGAGGTGGCTGAACACCAGCTGCCAGCACGCTCAGGGTCTGTGAGCCGGGGAGGAGCCTTGGGTACCTCTGGTGATGGCCCACCTGCAAAGTATGGCCAAATTCAAACACCTCCCATGGTCCCTCCCCATAAACAGAGGATTTCCTATGCCTGAGGTGCCGGGGCTGGTGGTGCTGGTGGAATCGGGAGGCAGACCCCTGTGTTAGCAGAGTGTGAGCCAGCATTTCACACACCACCACACCAAACAGAACTTCGATATGCTGAGCAAATATTGAATCCTATTGGTTTAATTTAATTAAAATTTATTAACCTTTTATTAAACATATACCCTCATTAAAATTCTCAATCCTGTCTCCTACAACAGCCCAGCCATATTCTCATTTCCAAGCTCATTAAATATCACCCAAAGAGAACCTATTTCTTAAGCACTGATTGTTGATAAACTATAATATTAACCCCGGCATGTCTCAGAGACTTTGGAAAGGAGACAAAATGAAATCCAAACACGAGCCCTGGTGCTGCTGTTTAGAAAGGAATCCAGAGAGGAGAGAGGTCCCAGTTTAGCTCTCTGGGACACCATCCAGAGCAGCGTCAGCCTCTGCAGAGCTCAGGGGCTCGATGTCTGCATGGCCAAGGCTTGTCCAGCTCGTGTTGTGGGGACAGGGCTCAGCCCAGTGCCACCAGCTGCCCCCCGCCCAGTGCCACCAGCTGCCCCCCGCCCAGTGCCACCAGCTGCCCCCTGCCCAGTGCCACCAGCTGCCCCCCGCCCCGTGCCACCAGCTGCCCCCTGCCCAGTGCCACCAGCTGCCCCCTGGCCGGTGCCACCGGCTGCCCCCTGCCCGGTGCCACCAGCTGCCCCCTGCCCAGTGCCACCAGCTGCCCCCTGCCCAGTGCCACCAGCTGCCCCCTGCCCAGTGCCACCACCTGCCTCCCACCCGGTGCCACCAGCTGCCCCCTGCCCACAGACCACCCCGAGCGGAGGTGACAAGCTGTTGTCCTTGGCTCTGTCAGCACTCCCTGATGTCCTCAGCTCCTCTGGCTCATTCTCCAGGAGCATCCTGTCCCCACCAAGGTCCTGTGGCCCCCGTGTCCCGGCACACACTGGGTCACAGCAGCCCCCTGCTCTCTCTCCGGCACCCCAGAGCGGCAGGACCCCCCTCCCCGGCCGGGGTGACCCTCGGCACTGGCAGAGCCATCCTCAGCCAGGCCTGGCACAGCTCTCGGGCTGCGGCAGGGCCGAGGGTCAGAGGGCTGCAGCCCTCATGAATATGGAGCGTGCGGAGCACGTAATTGATTTCGGGGGAGCGGGAAGGGCCGAGCGTGACAGAGGTCAGCGGGCAGAGGGATCTCTCAGGAGAGCAGCTGCTTCCCTCGCGGGGGGGACAGGGGGACAGGTGCCCGCAGAGACCGAGCACAGGGCTCTAAAAGTGGGCTCTGTCACTGCATTCTGCCGTGCTCTGCTCCCACACCTCCACCTTCGCCTGGAGCATCTCCAGCAGCAAGCACCTCTCCAAAAATAATGAGACTCCAGAAATTCAGACAAAATCATTGTGTTGTTTTGTTCTCTTTGCAAAGCCAAGTCTTTCGTTTCAGCATCTGGGGATGGCTTTGGAAATCTTGTGCTCTGTGTTCTTAGAGCTTTGCTCTGTGATGCCATGTGCTGGTTTACACAAATCCCAGGCACAGCATGTCCATTGTGATGGTGCCTTGGGCCTTCCCCAGCGCCCAGTCCCTTCTCTTTTAGACTATTGAAATTCCCAGTTTTCCAGCGGTGCAATGATCAGACCTTAAAACCCAGCCCTGTGTCCTCCAAATCACAAAACGTGGGGAAGAGATGGTCCTTTTGCAGGTGCTGGGGAAGCTGAGTCCACTGACCAGAGCCTCCCCCGGGCACGGACACTGCCGGCCTGGTGCCCAGCGTGACCTTGCTTAGTGCAGACAAATCCACGTGCGATAGCTGTAAAGAAAAGATATGTTAATTGCGCCACATAAAATCTGTGATTACTCTTGCTAATCTGTCAAAGCTGGAAAATACTGACTATTGTGGAAGGATACCATTTGCTGCTGCATCTGTGGAGCTGAGGCGAGCGCCGAGTGCTCCTGGCCATGGAAAGCTTCTGCAGAAGGAGGGAGAGCAGAGCTGCAGAGAGGGGCAGAGGCTGCAGGACGCTGGGGAAGGACAGCAGCAGGTCCAGCAGAGCAGGGCGCAGTTTTGGGACACGTCCCAGAGAGCAGGACACGCTCATGGCTAGCCAGCAGCGTGGCTGTGGTGGCCAGCGAGCAGGGGCCACAGACGGGTGCTCGCTAGCCATGAGGAGGGCCAGAGAGGGCAGAGGAGCCGTGGGACAGTGACACGCTGAGAGCCCCAGGGCTCCTCGCTCAGAGCACAGCCTGTGCTGGCACCAGCAGCCTCCTCTCTGCTGCAACCACAGCCTGGGGCAAGAATTCAGGGTATGAAAGGAACGCTTCACTCATTTGCTTTCAGGTTGGTCTGAATCTGACATCTCTTCCTAGGTCCTACAAAAGCAGCTCAGAACATATTTTTGGCACCTTCATCCTATCACAGCAGAATGACCCAAGCCTGTAAAGAAGGTTTTTATTGATACAGACTGGGTGTGTGTATATCACTTGTGGCGTCATCCTACCCGTTAATAAGATTAAAAGCCACTGCTTGCATGTGCCAAGCTTACCAAATCATTACCTGCTGTATATTAAGTGTTTCATTGCATAAAATGACATCATGTTTATCCCTGCAGCATTAGCATCTCGTCCGTGGTGTCACAGAGGTAAACACGCGTGATATCATCAGTCATTATGGGGACTTAAAATCAATTGCTCCCCCTGCACCCTCTTGTACAGAGAGGAGCACAATACATTAATGAACTTGAGCAAGAACCTAAGTGACATGATGAAACAGCATAAATAATATCACTTAAAATGTGTTATCTATAACAATGAAGTGTCTCAAATAATAGAATTATGGATTCCAAAGAGGAAAGCAAGTTATTGAAATTCACACCATGGGAGCATCAGTGTGTGCTCATCAACAAAATCACCTATAAATTAATCTGATTTAATGTTGGATGTAGGTTGTATAAGACACCAACATCACTAATCAGCTTTATTTTATAAACATGTCCCATTTTACAATCTATTTGCCTGCATAACTTGACTAAGCAAGAATTTAAGATGTGGGTCAAAAATTTTTCCCCTTGCCTTATGATAATTTCACTTAGACCCTTGTAAACAGTTCTGTTGGCAACTTATTAGTCCCATTATTTCAGAATTTTCTTCAATGAACCATTTTTTAGCTATCAAAACATTTAGTTCCAGCTGACTTCAATGATATAGACTTCAGACCAACTGAATTTATGAGTTTAACAAGATTATATAGTCAAATAGCCATTCCTTACCAAGTTCATATTTCTAAATAAACTGTCAAGGTACAGCCCAGAACAAAGTCTATTAGAAGAGGACACACAGAGTCCATTGACTTTAACTGTATTGATTATGGATAATTATTTGGTCTCTACTGTCTTCTCACATCTTTACAAATTTTCTCTGGGCAGGCTTAAACTTTATTGTTTACTTCTCAAAATGAGGGAGAAGGACAAGGACAAAAATCCTTTCATCTCCCCTTAACCATCATGAAATCATGCCATGCCCTGTGGCGGTGCGGAAGTTATGGCTATCTTCGAGCGAGAGCATTCATAGCTGGAGGTGGATTATTTGCAAAATCAAAGCCAAGCCGGATGACATTCTGTCAGGATAAACAAACCGTTCAACCACGAGACCATGCGTACTGACCAGAAAGAAAAGGAATATCTTGCACCTACCGTATCAGGCGGTGAAAGGCAGACAAACCCCAGGGCGCGATGGCTCCTTGGCACTGTGGCCGCTGTTCTCTCGGCTGGCAGGTGACACCCTGCTCCTTGTCCCCTGCCCCGGCAGGCCACCCGAGCCACACAACCAGCTCGTGCTGCGGCAGCGCAGCTGGCAGCAGAATGTCCTTCTGCGTGTCGGCTTGGGGCTGGAGAAGCACCAGGGGCATTGCCACGTCCCCGGGAGCGGGTGCTCCCTCCCACCATCAGCAGGAATCCTGCCCTCTGGACAGGGCTGGGACTCCAGGCTGGGGTTCCTCCTGCAGATCCTCTGTGCCAGGAGACCCCCAGGGCTCCTCCCGGAGCCACCCCACCCACCCCACTGTGGCCATGAGCCACCATGGCCCCACTGCTGCCAGGCCCCCTCGCCCTCCCACTGTGCTCAGGGACACCCTGGCACAGTTGTGGGGCTCCCCTCTGACCCCATGCTGTCTGTTCATCACCACGGTCACCTCCCAGGGACCCCCTTCCCCTGCCCCACAGGGGCTCTGTCTGTCTGTGGGGCACATGGACAGGAGGGCAGCCTGCGGTGCCAGGACCCCCAACCTCCCGGCCAGGACCATGGGGCGAGGGCCATGGGCTGCGTGTGTGGGACGGAGGCAGCAGGAGACCACCTCCCTCCACCCGCCAGGGTCTCCTCATCCCTGCCCAGGTCTCCTCATCCCTGGTCGGGGTCTCCTCATCCCTGCCCAGGTCTCCTCATCCCTGGTCGGGGTCTCCTCCTCCCTGGCCGGGGTCTCCTCTCGGCCGCGTCGCTCTCGCCATTGGGGGTCACTGTTCCAACAAAAGCTGCGGCTCCGCTGCTTTCTCCGATTATTAAAAACAATATTTCTGCTACAGCTGTTTCCTGGTTTGGCTGATATGTTAAGCTAGAATGAAAGGGTTTGTTGGGAATTTTTTTTCTCATTTACAGCAACTTCCTTAACTTCACTTTGAATTTCCTTTAAACTCTGATGAAATACAGTTCATCTGCCACCAAAACCTGAACCAAAATGATGTGAAAAAGAACCCACGAAAGGGTTTTTATGAGATCTCATTCTCCCTGCACAGGCAGCCCTGATCAGGGACTGTAGGCAAGGAAATAATTTCTTTTAAATGAGTGTCTGGTTCCCTTTATATTTTTTTCTTTTGCTTCAGATTGCAAGGGAAAAAACCCAAGGTGTCAATCAGCTTTAAAACAGTTGAGCTGATCTTATTTCTTCTCTGTACTGTATTCAAGCCAAACATTCCCTGAATAGAAAAAGCATAGAAAACTCATAATAGCTAAATTGGTGCTTTTAAAGCCCAAATTTAACATGCTTCCTTGGGGACATTTTCCCAGCATAGAGGAAAACAAATATATGTGATTTAGTGTCTGTTATAGAGGTTAAAATCTGCACCTATTCTTTCTTACACCCATGAGAGGCAAGAGTGGATTTCGGGTGGGAAAGAGGCAGGCAGCAGGGAGAGGCAGGAGAGAGAATTCCTCTGGAACGCAGCACCCGGCACAGCCAGGTGATTCATTTCAGAAGTGACACCATTTTTGCAAGAAACGGGGAAGATCTACAGCATTTTCCTTTTGAACTCTATAGATAGCAGAAAGGAAGCTGTTCCTCTTTTCTTTGTATTTAATTTTTAACTCTGGGTGTTTGCTGGCTGATCATACAGCTCCAGGCAGGACCCTGGGCACCAGGAGGATGCTCCGGTGGATGCTCCGGTGGATGCTCCGGTGGGAGGTGTGAGGACGAGGCCGCAGGACTGGCCCCGGGATGTTCTCGTGCTGCTCTGGGAGGAGATTTCACCACCTTTAGTCTGAACTGACCTTAGCATTGGAAGACTCAGGCCCAGGCTGGAGCAGCCCCTCAGGCTGTGCTCTCATCGTGTTTGCTGTTTCGGTTGTACCTGGAGAGACTAAGGAGCCATTGCCTTCCCCTTCCCCTTCCCCTTCCCCTTCCCCTTCCCCTTCCCCTTCCCCTTCCCCTTCCCCTTCCCCTTCCCCTCCCCCTCCCCCTCCCCCTTCCATTTCCTGCTCCATTTCCTCTTCCTCTTCCTCTTCCTCTTCCTCTTCCTCTTCTTTTTCCTCTTTCTGTTCAATTTCCTCTTCAGTTTCTATTTCCGCTTCCACTTACATTTCCATTTCCGCTTCTGCTTCCTGTTCTGTTTACCCTTCCGTTTCCTGCTCCCCCCAAGCATGTCCTCCCTGTCCAGCCCTTCCTGGGGTGTCTCAGTCCAGGAGCAGAGGAGCTGCTCAGGTCCCTCGGCCCACGGCTGCGCAGCTCCCGCGCTGAGGAGGAGCAGCAGTGCAGATTCCCTGGGCAGGGATAACACCTGCGGGTCCTGCCTGCAGCCTGGGGTGGCTGCCCCTCTGTCCCTCTCTCACCATAGCTGTTGGATTCCTTCAGAGAGGGCAGAACAGCAGAAAAGGTGTAGAAATTATTAGATCAGAGCGTCTGACTGCAGCCCCTGGGTCCTTCCCTGTAATTAGGGAATAATACGTGAGCTAGGGCGGTGCTGGTAGCTCTCTTATTTTTAATCTGCTTGCTTTCATTTTTCATGTACTAATTCTTCCCTTTTATCTCTGGTGGTGTTTTTCCTTTTTCCGTGTCATCTGTCCCTTCACTACCCTCTGATTCTTGTCCTCAACTCAGTTTGGGAAACTTCCTTCTCATTTCACCTGCTAATATCTCCCCTTTCTCCCCCAGGCAGTGTCTCCAGTACAGTGAATTGGAGCGGTACAGGAGCTGTTGTGAATTACTTCTTGCAGTGAACTCCCGCACTCCATATTTATTCCTGGATTTATTTTATCTGCAGTGATGTGCTGCTGTGGTAACTGCGTGTCCAAGCCCATGGGGCTCCTGCCGTGGGGTCTGCGGGGGTCCCACAGACACACTGAGCCCAGCACAGCCTTAGCCAGGAGCCTGAGCCTGGCCTGACCCCCGGAAAATCTGCTTTGTGCCTTGTTAGTTTTTTTTTTTTTTTTTATTTTTAAAAATGCAGTAGAGGTTTTACGTTCCTAGTTGTAGTGTCCTGGAGCTTGGTAAGGTCTGAATTGTGAGAACCTGCAGCACTCCTGCTTGCAGCAGTCAGTTAATCCCTCCTCGGGTTTACTCCTGCTCACAGAGAAGCTGAATCTGGCAGGAGAAAGAGTTTAAAATCACTGTTAGCAGTTGTGCAGAACCTAAAAGTTAAAGTGAGTGGGAGAAGTGGTGGCGGCCTGTTATTGGAGCTATAGCATTTATTTGGGGCAATAAATTGTTTCCTCTCCCTCATCAGTCGTGTTTCAGGATCTCTGCTGTGACCTGCCAAGGCAGTCTCTCCTCATTTGTGCCACTCCAGGCTGGAGCAGAGCCGCTGGAGGGAGGAGCAGCTGGAGCAGCGCGGTGGGAGCAGCACAGCCACAGATGGGCAAGGACAGCGCCCAGAGACCACCCCACCCTCACCTCCACCCTCGCCTCACCTGCATTGCTTTGCACCAAAGGCATGGAGCAATTAATGCTTTTAATTCAGTCCTCCCCACTGCCGAGCTGTGCCTGTGACCCTTCCAGGTATGAACATTTCCATGGAAGCTGCTCCAGGCCAAGGGACCGTGGTGCCAGGCACTTTGCTGGATCAGCTGAGCAGGTTTTTGTATTCACAAAAACATCACCAGATTAATTCTTAGACTGCATTCAGACCTGTGCATCCTGCCTACAAGGAGGCTACAGCTTGAGTGCTTCAAATTGTATTCCTTCCTTTCTAGTTTTTATTTTATTTTATTTTATTTTATTTTATTTTATTTTATTTTATTTTATTTTATTTTATTTTGTATTTTATTTTATTTTATCTTATTTTATTTTATTTTATTTTATTTTATTTTATTTTATTTTATTTTATTTTATTTTACCTTATCTTATTTTATTTTATTTTATTTTATTTTATTTTATTTTATTTTGAATTTTATTTTAAATACTATGAGATGATGGGGAAGGGAGCTCCTTGCGCAGCAGACAGCTTAGATTTGAAACCAAGCACAACTCACTTATTTGCAGCAGGTCTAAACAGCCCTTTTCTGGCACTGCAGCATGGATAAATGTTTAAATTCTTTACAAATATTAGTATAAATCTTCTCAGTTTAAATTAGGACCTAAATCCTTCAAAGCTAAAAGAGAAGACAGGGCCTTCTAGTCAAATGGACTCATTGTTCAGTTAATCCCAGGAGATATCTGGCTACTGGTGTTTTCTTGGTGCATCTCAGTCTAAGATGAATTTAGCCAATTAATCATCAGTTACAAAAAATGATTTTTGTTAATATTTTTTTCTGGATCAATAGATTTTTATACAAGAATCTTTCTGCTCGTTAGTTGGAGGGCAGCTCCTTGAAACAAATTCTGCCTGTGATTCTACCTTAAATTCATCAGTAGATATTAAATAGGTCATTGGTGTAATAAGGGCCAAATTTGCTTCTCATAGATCACAATGGCCAGTGCTCCTAGGGTCTAATTATCCCATATTTGGTCAATAAGCCATTAACATACAGCCATGGATGTTAATAACCATTTCATGAAAAAGTCTTGGTAATTTATGAGATCAACATTGGTTAGGAAAATTAATAAATATTTCATTCGGTAAGATTTATCCGAGGACGTTTCGGTCTGAGGGAGGAAGCACTGGGCTGCGAAAAGGGGGCCCAAGCTCAAATAAAGGAAGAAAGATGGGGTAAAGAAAGCCCAAAAGCCAAGCCCATGGTAGCTGGGTTTAACTTGGGCTAATAAAAATTTACTTCAAATCCTATAGCTAATAAATCCAAAGGGTGTATGAGGGAGTCCAGTAAAACCTGACTTAACATTATGTTAGTGCTATTAACAATATTTATATAGATGTCATTTCAGAGGAGGGTTAAAGCTGCTGAGTTATGGGCTGGGCGCAGGGAGTTGTGTCCTGGAGCTGCATGTCTGTGGGCATTCACGTACCGTCACCTGCCCTTTTCGGGGGGACAAAAGTTTAAAATTGCATGGAAGACAAAGGTGGAAGGCTCAGAGTTTCTGCTCACTTCAGCATCCTGTCTCCCAAACTGCCTTGAAGCTTAATAAAGTTCATGGTAGAATGTGATTTACCATGTGTGCCAATCTATTCTTCACCTGATAGTAAATCTATTGCATTTGATTGGGTATACATGCAGTTATAAACATGTGGCATTTTTCCAGCTGTGGTCTTTAGCAGCAATCATGTTTTGCACACTTCTGTAGTCAAAACCCTTTCCTATGGCTATAAACCTAGTGCAAGCCTGAATTTTACCTTGCAGTCACTTCCAAAATGTCAACTATTTTTAACTTCAGACTGCTCTTAAAAATCCAGTTGTAGCCTGTTAGGCTTAAAAGGCAGTTAGTGTGAGGAGCAGAGAGGGGTGTCCGGGCAGGATGGGCAGAGCCAGCGCGTGGCAGCAGCGATGGCACAGCGCAGGGACCGCGGCTGGGCACACAGGCTGTGCCAGCCCCGCGGGGAGGGACAGCACCCATGTCAACTCTTGAGCCAACATGGTGCTTGCACAAGTGCTTAAAAAAATTTTAAAAACCAGGCTTTTCATGCTTTGCTTAATTATGCCCTTAATTACTTTTGCAGTGGGTTGAAATTACCCCCTCGCTTGGGTGGGATGTTCTTCTCACTGGGGATTTGCACACTCAAATGATGACGTGTGCTCCTACCAGTATAACTAAACCTAATTATTTTTTTTCTGAAAAAAAAAAGGCTTTGGAAATTAAACGCTGTGTTGTAGCTGTAGAGCTGTGAAGAGCATCCCCGAGGGCACATCTGGGACTGCCTGCAGGAGCACAGCCTGCTCAGGTGAGCAGTGTGCCATGAGACCAGGGCTGTGCCCGCTCAGGTGAGCAGTGTGCCACGAGACCAGGGCTGTGCCTGCTCAGGTGAGCAGTGTGCCATGAGACCAGGGCTGTGCCCGCTCAGGTGAGCAGTGTGCCATGAGACCAGGGCTGTACCTGCTCAGGTGAGCAGTGTGCCACGAGACCAGGGCTGTACCTGCTCAGGTGAGCAGTGTGCCATGAGACCAGGGCTGTGCCTGCTCAGGTGAGCAGTGTGCCATGACACCAGGGCTGTGCCTGCTCAGGTGAGCAGTGTGTCGTGAGACCAGGGCTGTGCCTGCTCAGGTGAGCAGTGTGCCATGACACCAGGGCTGTGCCTGCTCAGGTGAGCAGTGTGTCGTGAGACCAGGGCTGTGCCTGCTCAGGTGAGCAACGTGCCACAAGACCAGGGCTGTGCCTGCTCAGGAGCAGCGTGTGCTGTGACACCAGGGCTGTGCCTGCTCAGGTGAGCAGTGTGCCACGAGACCAGGGCTGTGCCTGCTCAGGTGAGCAACGTGCCACAAGACCAGGGCTGTGCCTGCTCAGGTGAGCAGTGTGCCATGAGACCAGGGCTGTGCCTGCTCAGGTGAGCAACGTGCCACAAGACCAGGGCTGTGCCTGCTCAGGTGAGCAGTGTGCCATGAGACCAGGGCTGTACCTGCTCAGGTGAGCAGTGTGCTGTGACACCAGGGCTGTGCCTGCTCAGGTGAGCAGTGTGCCATGACACCAGGGCTGTACCTGCTCAGGTGAGCAGTGTGCCATGACAGCAGGGCTGTGCCTGCTCAGGTGAGCAGTGTGCCATGAGACCAGGGCTGTGCCTGCTCAGGTGAGCAGTGTGCCATGAGACCAGGGCTGTACCTGCTCAGGTGAGCAGTGTGCCACGAGACCAGGGCTGTACCTGCTCAGGTGAGCAGTGTGCCATGAGACCAGGGCTGTACCTGCTCAGGTGAGCAGTGTGCCATGAGACCAGGGCTGTGCCTGCTCAGGTGAGCAGTGTGCCATGACACCAGGGCTGTGTCTGCTCAGGTGAGCAGTGTGTCGTGAGACCAGGGCTGTGCCTGCTCAGGTGAGCAACGTGCCACAAGACCAGGGCTGTGCCTGCTCAGGTGAGCAGTGTGTGCTGTGACACCAGGGCTGTGCCTGCTCAGGTGAGCAGTGTGCTGTGACACCAGGGCTGTGCCTGCTCAGGTGAGCAACGTGCCACAAGACCAGGGCTGTGCCTGCTCAGGTGAGCAGTGTGCCATGAGACCAGGGCTGTGCCTGCTCAGGTGAGCAGTGTGCCATGAGACCAGGGCTGTGCCTGCTCAAGTGAGCAGTGTGCCATGACACCAGGGCTGTGCCTGCTCAGGTGAGCAGTGTGCCATGAGACCAGGGCTGTGCCTGCTCAGGAGCAGCGTGCCAGGGCATCCGGACACGGTGGATCCAGGCTGGTGGCACCTCGGTGACCTGGGCTGGGCTCACAGCGGTGGCAGCACAGACTTCTCCAAAGCAAATGAAAGGAGATGCTTCCCTTGCCTCTGCTGAGAGCTTCCTGCGAGGGGAGCTCCTGGGGGAAATGCTGGTCCCTTGGAAGGCAGGTGTGCTCAGCTGGGGTCCCCAGGCAATACCTTTGCATTCCCAGCCCTTTGCTGCTTTTGCTTCCCAGAGTCTCTCCTGGCTGGAGGAGCTGGCACTGGGGGACGTTGCAAACACTTGTAGGCCATTGACGCAATTGTTAATCTATGTTGAATGATTGCGCTATTCCATCCTGCTGCCTCTCTCTGATTAGACTTGTAAATGAAAAACCATAAAAGTCAAAAATGAGAAAATAGAGGACAGAATGAGAGAAGGCACTTATCCCCCCCGATGAGTGCCTGAGCACTGCAAGCAACCCCAAATCTGGGAGCTGGGCGCTCTGCATGGATGTGGCTCTGGGTGTGGCTGCTCCGGGTGCTCTCCCAGTCCTGGGCAAGGACTGCCAGTGGCACCTTCTGCTCTCGGCCACCAGCTCTGGGTGACAGGGCCAAGGAGCACAGCAGAGGGAAAGCAGCCGTGCTGTTTGCACAAGGTGTCTGTGGGTCCCTCTGATCAAATACAGGCTGGCTTCAGGTCTTTACTTGCTGATTAAGCTCCACCACCAGGTTTTTCCATCCACTCCTTGGCCTTTATGCCCTTGGTGACACAATGTCTATTGCCCCTGCCAAGACTCTCTTCAATGCATTAGCTTAGCTAGGGGTAAACTCTGACATCAGGAAAAAACCCCCACTGACAGTTAATGGAGCCCCGTAGGTCCCTGACCCCTGGGGATACACGCACAGTACCTGGCAAAAAGCGCATTCTAATGTCTTGGGGAAAAGGTCAGAGTAGCAAGAGAAAATAGGCTGTTCACATTTTGTGGAATATTTATCAGGGCTGCAGGCTCTGGAGCTGCACAAGGGGGTCAGGGTCCCTAACCGGGGTGAGGGTCTCTGGCAGGGGCTCAGCCAGGGCTCCCGGGCGCTGCAGCACAGAGGGCTGTGCAGCAAATTGCCAGCAGTCAGAGGGCTGCACATCATTTGCATAATCTGCAAGATCTAATTGTGTCTTTGGGCTTTTAATAAAATGGGATTGGTTTTATTTCAGTGGCTGGCTCATAATAAAGGATTCAGCATTCTCCAAACCAGAATGGATGGTGTGTGCTGCTGCAGCCTTCGCTGCCTCCAGCTGAGACACTGGCACCCCGTGAGCCCCGAGCCCGCGTCCACAGCGGCTCTGAGCACTGGGGAGGGGGCCAGGAGCCATCGTCCAGCTGTCGGGGCAGCATGTGCAGCACCATGAGCTTGTCCCCTTGTCAGCCTAAAAAAGACGTGGTGTATTTATGCTTTTTAGGTTGTTTGTTTCCTCCAAGGTAAGTGGAGAGTCCCTTGTTTCTACAAGGGACGAAAATAAATTAGTAGAAAGAAAGAGAGAAAGAAAGAGAAAGGTGTAAGCAGGGTGTTCTGGGGAAAGAAGGAACAATCACCCCTTAGTTTCCATTTGCTCGAAGTTTTACTGAGGCTCCTCAGGAGCCAAAGTGCAGTTTGGATCTGAGGCACACCCCTGAGCCCCAGCAGCACCACAGGGAGCCATGCCCACACCTGCTCACTTCCCACCTCAGCCCCTCTCAGACTGAGCTCTCCCTGCTGGGACAGCAGCCTGGAACTGCTGTACAAGCAGCTTGGCTGAAAAAATCAATAATCTTTTCAATAAAGCATTTTATCCCTTATATATATTGTCTCTCATAAAGATTTTACACAGACAAAAAGTTCAGAAGTTGGTGTAAAAAATGTTGGGAAAAAGGTGAAGATACGTAAGTAAATTACAAACTTGAGGCTGTTTGCAGTACCTTGGGAAAGTGGGAGTTATATTGATGAGTTTTTATTGATTTACCATCATTCCCAGTGTGGACATTTTCTGGTCTATTATACCACAGTCGCAGCATATTCCCATCGCAGCACTAAAGAGGAAATATGGGCAGCCTGACCTTGGCAATATGGAGATAATGAAATACCCTTAATGATCCTTCCAAAAGATTTTACAAGCCAACTTCAGATTCTATCTGCTTTGTGCTATGCTAATTTTTAGGAAGACTTGGAAGGAATACCAGGGGCTTACAGCTTGAATCCTAAGTGTGGGGTCTGGGAGTTAAATGGAGCAGGAACAGGTGACCTCACTACCTGACAGACAAAGGCTGCTGTGGAAGTGCCTGGTGATTCCAGGAGCTCCTGGCGTCCTTTGTCCCCTCCCAGAGGATGGAGGTTAGTGGGGCTGTCCCCCAGCTGTTTACAGCTTGGCACCTCGGCTGCCCAGGTGCTGAGGTCACCCTGTGCCACCGCAGGACCCTCTGTGCCACCGCAGGACCCTCTGTGCCACCTCGTCCCTGCACAGCCCCGCAGCCCTGAGGAGTGTGCTCAACCCCAGCAAGAGTTGCGGCACTTCAGGGTGACTTTGGGGACAGCTCAAGGAGATTTACCATACATATACCTGCCTGGAATTGTACCTAGCAGGGACATAAATAGTAGGTTTCAGTGCTCTGCTTTCCTCCTCTCCCCTCCCCGGCCCAGCTGGCAACACAATTACGAGCCTCAAAGTATTATTTTCTTAATAAAAATGTTATGTGTAAAGCAAAGCCACAAATGAGTCCCAAGCCCATGCAGATCTCAATCACTCCCTTCTTTATTCCCCAGTGAGATTGCTAATGACCTTCATGCAAACCTTCACCAAATCTTTTTGAAAGGCAAATATTAATTTCCTAGCATGAAAAAGGGAAATAAAAAAGCCTATTTTTCATGGGAACCACGCAGAAAGAAAGATATATTTTCCTTCAAAATGCAGGGAGGATTTTTACATTTTGTCACTTGCTTTGCATAGACTTGGTACCACCATTTGTTCACCTCTGAATGTAATCTCTCCCCATAAAGCTTCACTCTAAATTCCTCCACTCCCTGTTCGGCTCTGATAGCTCCTCAGCTCTGCTGGAACAGTGCCGGCGCTGTGCTCCTGCAGCACGTTCCCAACTCTCTGGGAGGAGACTGGGAACAACACTTTAAATTTTAACAGCTGAACCATTCATTTTTAAAAAGGATGCACCAAAGCCATGTAACATTTTATAGCAAAGTCTGCAAAAGTCATTTATAATACAAGAATCCTTTGTAGGAAGCTGCATTGTGCTGTGCCACAGCATCCCTGGCATGTGTGTGTCCTGTGCCAGCAAGCACTGGAGATTCCACGGAGAGAGGGAACAGACACGGGAGCAGAGCCAGCACCTCCCTGAGCACCCCAGGTGTGGATCCTCTGCAGCCCACAGTGTCTGCAACGGGAGCACGGAGAGAGTGATCCCAAAATGAGACACGTCCTCAGTGCTTGTCAGGCCTCCTTTGGACACCGAGTGTTGGTGTTTCAATGGTTTGTGAGGTGCCAGAGCAGGTTCGTGTGTGCTCAGGATGGATTTGGACCTGCCCCTTCGGCTGCCACTCGCTTCCAGCAGATTTTCCAGCAGCCCAAGGTTTTGGGCTGTGCCCCAAGGTGGAGCTGACACAACATGGGCATGAAACACAAAGCTGTCCCTCACCGAGGAGATCATCCAAACCAGTCTGTGTTAAACAACATGTGCTTGATTCCAGAGCCGAAGCAGCGCCACACAGACAGCTTCTTCCCTTTGTTTTAGACCTTACCTTCATTTCCAGTGATATCTTTTAGCATTAACTTCATTAAGCAGTTAAAGGAATGGTTCGAACGGTATTTTCTGGAGGTCATTTGCTGGGGTTTCATTCCCTGAGTCCTGTAAACTTTTCTCAGACTGGTCTGAGTCACAATGAGTGAGAAAATGCTGTAAGAACCAATATGAGCCCAACCCCTGTGCTGTGAGATGTGTGTACGTGCTGGCTCCACTCTGGCTCCGGCATTTGCTCACCCTCGTGTTGCCCAGGGCGCCAGGGCAGCCTGGAGAGGGCACTTGGGGACAGCCACCACCTCCTCTGCTTTGGAGGGTCCTCAGCCCGTCACCACACAAAGTGAGCAACAGTTTGCCTACACATATTTGGGGGAAAACCAGTTAATATAACAATAGCACTAAATCAGGCACAGAACTTCAAGTACAATTCACAGCAAGAAGTTGTTAATACCTTTATTATGGGATAAAATGTATTCATGATATTAAAGACATCACATTTCTGCCCTGGTGTCACATTTTAGATGTAGCGTAGATAAATGATATATCACTGTAAGAGATCTACAAAAACCATTAGTAACCATGACATTTTGACGTCAGATTTTAAAAAATTCCTAAGTAATCTTTTTGATTTATGAAATGGTGTCCAGGTTCATCGAGACTGATCTCAGATTTATCACAGCCTGGTTAGAATTATTAATGATTTTCAATTTGTAAATCCAATGCCAGCATGTCCAAGTGCTCTCAGCAAAATCACAGAGAGCTGACAGGGAGATTTTGCTCAATCCATAGTTTTCAGCTCTTGCAGGATTTTGTGGTTAACCCGCTGTGGGCCGGCGCGGGCACAAAGCCATTGTTCTGCGCGGCACAAAGGAGACGCGTCCGGCCCCGCGCATGAATCACGGCCCGAGTGGCCATGAAACACATGGCGTCAACAGCAATGAGTGATCTGACTTTTACAGGCTCCTGCTGAAGACCCTTAAAGACTTAAATTATAATGAGAAGAAAAGCTGATCTAAGCCAAAACAGACAGGCTTGGGTAGTTCTCCCCTACAATTCATCACGGGAGCAGATGAAAGGAGGCAGGGGCAAAGAAAAAAGCACCAGCACGTCTCCATCCCTCAGCAGCCAGCGGGAATATCTCTGGAGAAGAAAGCACACCTCGGGTAAACAGACTCCAGAGCCCGAGCAGAATATTTATTTCATAATTTATGGGATAATTGTCCCACCACTACAGGGAGGGGTTAGAGGGAGATTTGGATGCTGAAATGCTCTCTGCAGTGGGAAGCCAGCTGCTCCTCCTGCTAGGGGTGAGCAGAGCCACCACACCTGCCCTTCCACGGTGACAGGTGTCACCACAGACACCATGGGTGTCACCACAGACGCCATGGGTGTCACCTGCCAGCCTCTCTGGGACCAACACTGCCTTCGTTTTTTAAGACAATTAAAGGAAAGCCACGAGGATTCATCCTTAGGCTGCAGGCAGCCAAATTATTTACTTCAAAAAGTTCTCTCTCTCATGTGCCTGGATTTCCAGGACTTTGGGCTGGCTCAGGGCACTGCAGCCCCAAAGCCCCACGTCCCCGGAGTGGGCAGGACTGTGTCTGCCTTGCCGAGGGGTCCAGCCCAGCTGGAGCACAGAGGATGAGCAGCAGGGCAGCCCAGGGCCCAGGGGCTCGGATGTGTTAAACACAGGCACAGGGCACTGCACCTGGGCAAGGCGGGGACTGGTCTGGCTCCTGCTCTGGAACCACATCCAGGCAGGGCAGAGCAGCCATGCAGCTCAGAGCCTGGGGATCCGCAGGATTTACAGGTGCTGCTCAGCCTCTGAACGCATTTTAGCTCCATGCTGCACGAACATCAGGAAGGCAACATTTCAAGAAGGATAAAACTCCAGTAATTCTCTAGTCCAGCACTGTCACAGCTGCTCACACTTCCCAGAGCATTTGGGTGCCTGGAGAGAGTTGGTGTCTAGTTTTCTCTCAAGTACTCCACCTTAATTGGGCAGGTAAAACTCTATAATTAGGGACCTTAGCTGGGAAATTTTTCTAATCCATCATATCTGCTCCATTATTCAACTCTATCAAATCCACGCATGCAGGGAGAAGCAGGACATTCTTCACAACACTGTCAATATTAACGTCTTTCCAATTACAGAGCATTATAATGGCAACCTGATGAGGAACTGTGACATGCTGCCTGCAACTTCTAACTTTTGATTAAAGCCTTCTTCAAGATGCTCCCCATTAATTTATGGCACAGGGCTGGCCAGGCACAGGTGAGGAAATGTTGGGAGGGAGCAGCATCACAGCTGCTCTTGCACCCACCCAGAGCAGCTCACCTGCCTGCGACGTGGCTCCAGGGGAACGCCACCTGTGTCCCCACACATTCCAGAGAATCACAGGATCATAAAGACTGGAAAAAACCTCCAAGATCAGCGAGTCCAACCTCTGCCCGATCACCCACCTTGCTACAACCTTCTCTCTCTCAGGTAGCTGCAGAGAGTGACGATGGCCCGCAGCGCTGGATGGCGTGGGGCAGCCTCTGCAAGGGCCCTGGGAAGGTCAGCAGGCAGAGCCCCGCGCTGGTCCAGCAGCCAAACCTGCGCTGGAACCCCCAGGGACCCCCGGCAGCACTGCGGCTCCAGCCCCTCTGCGGCTCTGCTCCTTCAGACTGCCTGGGCTGTCTGCAGCTGGCAGGGGAGGGGTGTGAGCTGCTGATACCGCAGCTGAAAAAGGGGGTTTGTTAAAATATTCTTCTGACAGGTTCATTTTCTGAATTCCTCTGGATTATTTCCAGCATTCCAGTTCCATCAGAAAAAGCTCTTTTCAGAGGATGAGGAGAGGCTGTGAGGCATTTCTTCCCTTTTCTTCTCATTTAGATGGTGAAAGTTAATCTTTTGAAAGTCTGAAACAACCACAGCTAACTGCGATGAAGTGCATCATTTCACAGTGCAAGAGAAGTGCTGGGACAGAGCAAAATCCTGAGAACCTGCAGGAGAGCCTTAGCAATGAACTGCTGTGGCTGCAGCTGCCCCTGGGCTGTGTGTCAGGCCTGGGGAGCTGCAGCTGTGGCACTGCTGAAGG
The DNA here is from genome assembly GCA_036785705.1 of Acanthornis magna. Classification (NCBI taxonomy): domain Eukaryota; kingdom Metazoa; phylum Chordata; class Aves; order Passeriformes; family Acanthizidae; genus Acanthornis; species Acanthornis magna. The sequence continues at coordinate 745,419 of JAWUZG010000123.1, forward strand.
GTTCCCCTCCTCCTGCAGGACACTCGCCTTGGCAATGTGGGTGTCATCCTCTCGTGGACCCGAGTCCCTCCAGAGCACCTGGAATGACAGCGTGAGCCCAGGAATGCTGGTCAATTCTTAAAATAATGTTTTTTCATCAAACTCCTTAACAAAGCTCTGAACTCCAAATTGCTATAACCTCAACAGCCAATCTGTCTCCATGAGGTCATTCACACCTTTGCAGAGGAATTTGTGCAGTCACCAGGAAACAGGGAGAGATCATCGGGATCATGTTGGGACTGATGATGGACACACGGACACACAGCCCTGACAGAGGCAGTCACATTCAGCCACAGCACGGAGCTGAATCCAGAGGTGTGCAGGGCGTCCATCCCAACAGCTTCCAGGGAGAGGTGAGCGTGGCTCCTGCAGCCCAGCGGTGCATCCAGGATCCGTGTTCAGATCCTCCGCAGCATGGCTGCGCTCGCCCAGCAGCGATGCCCTCCCAGCTGGGCTCACACACATCTGAAGTTTCGCTGGTTCCTCGACCTTCGGTGCCCGCGGTGCTTCAGGGGCTCCGGGAAGCCAAGCCCACGGAGGAAGAGATGCACAGGAGCCCAAAGCAGGTGCAGCCCTGAGCCCAAAGCCTGGGGCAGGGGTGAGATGCTGCTGGGGCATCCTGCCCCTCGGCAGCACTGCTAACGAGCAGGCACCGCTGCCTTTCCAGAGCAAACGCCATTCCAATGGAAAACCAACGTGACAAGAGGCGCACACAGTAATAACCCGGTGAGGAGACATGGCTCTCAAGACATCCACAGACCCCAGATTAAATGAAATTTTGACAGAGAAAAATACGTATTGGCAACATTTCTTGATCCACAATTCAAAGAGAAAATTGAAACCATATTTCCGTAAGAATCAGACACTGGAAAGAAGTTCTTAATAAACAAAAAGAGACAGGTCATGTAATTCACTCCCTTTTCCTCTTTTCCATTTGTTGGCCAGGAATGATTAAGAGTCAAGGAAAGATGGTTTTTAACTGAAAATTTGTACTTGAACCTAACAAACAAAACAACTTAGAAAGAAGTTTCCCAGCTGCGAGTCTGAATACTTATGTGAGGAGATGTAAGGAACATTTCAAAATATTAAATAATTAGCAAAACCAAACCTGCTGGGTTTGGGTTGAAATCCTTTGTTCTGCAGCCTCCTCTCCACCTTGCCTTTAAAAACACCAGCTGAAGAATCCAGAGGTGGACAGGATTCAGGGGGACTGCTCCCCTTGTTTGGTCAGGGCCACACTAAACGCTCTCTCCTGGAAGGGGTCAGTGTGTCAGTGACTGCTGGAGCCCTGTTCCCATGGTCAGATACCCTGCAAGTTAAATGCACCTGCACAGGGGTGACTCAGGTGTGGGTCGTGTTAGGAGATCTCTCTTCACTCAAGAGCCAGTGCCCTAAACTCAGAATTCTTTTCCCTTGGATTTTCTGCTCTAATTGTTCCCAGGACACAGGGCTTTGGCATTGCATTTTTTGGTCCATTTGAAAATTCTCATCCTTTCTCCTAAGTGAAAACTGACAGAAAACAAGGTAAATAATAATATAAAAAAAAATTAAAAATTGTTCAGGTCCTTAGGATTCCCCCTCCCCACAGAAGATAACCTAGAGGTGCACTGGCACATAGAGTCAGCTTCTGCAAAGATTCATTCCCGGACCCAGAGGAGCAGAGCAGCACCCTGGGCTGTGTCCCTCAGCCCCCGTGAGAAGCTGAGCCCCCCGGACCCCTCCAGCCTGGCTGCTAGGTGCAGGGGGACAGGCGAGCTGTGCCCGTGCCGTGCAGAGGGGCAGGCACAGGCCCTCCTGCGTCGCAGAGTGACATGAATTAGTGTGTGACAGTGACAGAAAATGGAAAAGAATGGCCCTGCAAATGCAGTTACAAGAGAAAAGCAAATTGATTTAGTGGACATATGAGTATTTTTGAGAGAGAAAGCAAGAGAGCTGCCTGACATATTCCAAGATACCCCACGATTGCCTCTCTTAAGGAGATGTCATTCAGATTTCCCTGAACTAGCCTTTAAATTACAGTTCTATAAATAGATCGGGCACTGGCAGTATTTACAGTGTGAGCATCAGGTGAAAAACTACAGCGGCTGCTGCGGCTGCTCCTCTCACCTTGCGCCTGCCCCGCTGGAGGTTAACTCTGATTTCCATGTTAATGCTGCCTCGATCCCAATGGCTGCCATTTGTCAAATTAACATTCATTTCAACAACCCAAAAGTGAGAGCTTTTAAACATTAATTCACAACTATGAGCTCTTCTCAGCACATTATTATGTTACTGTGATGAAACAAACTGCCTATGGAAAGATATAGATCCTGCTGGAAATGTTGGCACTGCGGATGGGAGAGGAGGCCCATGGTGGAGGCAGAGCTCCAGAGGGTGGTGGCAGCAGTGGCAGTGGCCGTGCCCGGTGCTGGCAGAGGTGGGGACGGATGGAGCAGGAGCCCCCAGAGCTGTGCCGATGGCAGCAGTGGCTGTGGCTGTGCCCGGTGCTGGCAGAGGAGGGGGCGGATGGAGCAGGAGCCCCCAGAGCTCTCCCCATGGCGTGTGCTCGAGCACCGCGGGCAGCTCGGGGCTGCGTGTCCCCCCAGGGTCCCTGTGGAACGCTCTGGAGCCCCCAGCCCGGCTGGGAGCCCCAGCCTGGCTCCCTGCTCTGCCCTGTCTCCCCGCACGGCATTCCCGGGCAGCGCTCTGTCCCCAGCCCGCTCCGCCGCTGTGCCAGCACAAGCCTTTCCGAGGCGAGAGATTATCATCTGAAAGATTTAAATCGGTGCTATTTTGAGTCCGCAATTATTCCGGCTCTCACCATGACTGATCAATGCGCTGTCCGTGATTAACAAGACACACGAGGGAAGGCGCTGCCCGCGGGGCCGTGCGGGCGCAGGGCGCGGACAAGGACAGGGTGGCCCTTGGGCCCCGCGACATCCCCGGGCGGGAGCTGCTCCTCCCTGGAGCCCCGAAAAACTGCCCTCCAAAAAACTGGACGGTCCCGGCATCCTGTGCCCTCGGCGGCCTCTGCTCGGAGCACCCGGCGGGGCCGGCGGGGAATGGCGACATTGGGGACAGAGGGAAAGCCACCGCCCTTCAGCTCCGAGAGTCCCCGCGGTGTGCGAAGCGCTGGTGCTGCCGGTGCCGCTGGGCACGGCTCTGTCCCTCTCACACAGCGGGGACAGGGCTGTCCCCTCGCACACAGCGGGCACAGAGCTGTCCCTCGCACACAGCGGGCACAGAGCTGTCCCTCGCACACAGAGGACAGGGCTGTCCCCACCGCTGTCCCCAGGGCCCGGCGCTGCCCTGTCTGCCGCCGGCACACCCCGGAGCCCTCCCGACGCCTCGTCCCTCCCATCCTGTTTTCCAGAGTCTGGCTGGCGTTTTAATGGCATTCAGGGGTGAGCTGAACTGATGCGTCTCTTTCTCGGTGTCCATGTCTGGCAACAAGTGCCCGTGGCGCTGCTGGATGGGATTTCCTCTCGTTTCTCAGAAGGAGAAGGACCAGAGGGGTCCCTGTGCCCGAGGGTGTGGGCGCTGGGCACCGTGGGGACAGCGGGCAGGAGCCCAGGGCTGCTGCAGGCAAGGCAGGCGTGGCAGAGCTCCGTGCCATGTGGCACTGGGGCCGGGAGCGCCACTCCACATCTGGTCTCCTGGTTTTCCTGATGGTCTATCTCCCCAAATAAGCACAGACAGATACCTACAAGTCAACTACATCTGGAATAATCCCTGGCTCCTAACCGAATTCAGAGCTGTAATTCAATCAAGATGTTCTGCTGACACTATAAACCGGGAGAGTGGCATGGAGCAGTGAGTGTAAATGCCAGCAGAACCCGAGACTGAATTACAGCTGCGCTGTTGTACCAGACACGTCGTGCTCAGACACAGGGGAACAGAGTTCTCTTTGTTAAACTAACTATTTTAATACATAGAAGGAGAGGACAGAAAGGACCTGTTAAATATTTACCATTTCAGGCCTTTTCTTGCCGGACATTTTTTCACTGTTGTTGATATAAGCTGCTCTGTGCCGCAGTTAAACCTGCCCATAAAAATGGAAAGGTTTGAAGTGTGCATGACATATTTCAGGGGGACAGGGCGACTCCAGGGGCTGGTAATGAAGCCCAGAGCCTTTCACCTCTGGAGCGCTTGTTTCAATCCAAACACCATTTCCATCTGCAGGTGGTTTAGCTGCATCTCTGTTATGAGTTGGGCTGTTCTCTGTCCTCATGACCAAGTGCTCTTGTGGGGAAAAGCTCCCCCCCACTGACACAGGGCCTGGCTGTCCCATCAGAGGGGTCAGGAGGGCAGGGGAAGGGGCTCGAGCTCTCCCTTCCTGTTTTGGGAGCCCAGGCTGCTGTGTCCCGCAGGAACAGGAGGGTCACAACACCCTGAGAACCAGCAAGTCCTCCTGACACTGGAGTGGCCATCCTGGGGACAGGTGAGTGGCCTGTTCACAGACAGAGTGGCAGCTCCAGTGGGCACTGGTGCTCCTGTCCCAGGGGTGCTCTGTGTCCCATTGGAGCAGGGATCTCATCACTGGAGGACTGTTTTGGAACACACACTTCATGGAAATAGTGCTGTGTGCCGTGGGAAGGGCACACGGCTCAGGCACTGCCAGCCCGGCGAGGGCACTGCTGGCCGGAGGAGGCACAGCACCAGAACAGCCAGGGAGGGAAGAGGGGCACATCCAGCCTGTCCAGCGCTGCAGCAGGTGGCACCTGTCCCTCAGCACAGGCTGCACCGCCGGAGGCTCCGGCAGGGAGGAATCACAGGCTGAGGAAAGCTGTGGCCGTGCCTGAAAGCACCGGGGATGTGTTGTCACCTGCCTGGCACTGGAAAACAGGAGCCCTGACAGCTGAGACCCTGAGCTGGGGCAGGTCCCTCAGCACCGTGTCTGGAGCTCACCTGTGGCTGGAACCTGTGACCGCCGGGCAGCAGCTCCGCAGGTGGGCAGAGCCGGGCAGGTGAGCAGAGCCGGGCAGGTGAGCAGAGCCGGGCAGGTGGGCAGAGCCGGGCAGGTGAGCAGAGCCGGGCAGGTGAGCAGAGCCGGGCAGGTGGGCAGAGCCGGGCAGGTGGGCAGAGCTGGGCAGGTGGGCAGAGCCGGGCAGGTGAGCAGAGCCGGGCAGGTGAGCAGAGCCGGGCAGGTGAGCAGAGCTGGGCAGGTGAGCAGAGCCGGGCAGGTGGGCAGAGCTGGGCAGGTGAGCATGTCCTGCTGGCAGCAGTGGCACGGCAGCCTCGCGGTGCCATCTCCTGAAGGCTGACCCTCTCCACCGAGATTAATGAAAGCGCCTGTCTCCGGTGGCGCTGCCGGTTCCGTCTGTCTGTCTGCTGCTGAAGTGAGCCCTCTGCTCCCAGCCCAGGCAGGGACAAGGCTCCGTCCTCACCCCAACGGGGCCGGGACTCAGCTGCCCCTGCCCAGGGCAAGGCGCCTCGGAGGAGCTCAAATTCTGCAGATCTCAGCAAAAACTGTGGGAACAACTCAACTATGCAGCAAGCACTGATTTTCCATGTGGATGCATTGCCATTAGCCTTACCCATTAATTAGAATAATAGTAATTGTTATGATAATGATGATTATAGAGATTTCTTCATATTTACTGAGGTTGGAAATATCTAAACCAAATCCTTGCACAAGCCGCGTGCTTTTATCAAAGCCATTAATGTCTGAGATAACATTTTTAAATGCCAAATTTTCTATGAAAACGTATATTTATATCAAGAAAATTAAATTTCAGCTTAAGGTTCTTATTATAAATAAAAGAAAATAAGTCAATAAAACAATAAATATTTAACTGAATGAAGCAGAAATTATATCCAATTATATTTTCTTTAAAACCCAATTTATCTGCCAATATTTTCTTTAAATGCTCATGTTACTTTTTCACTTACTAACAATAAATGCCTGGATGCATTTCAAAGTGGTGCCTTTTCTATTATTTCATTTCCTGGAGTCCTCGGCTTGAAAGGACATTAATAGCACACTATAAATAAAAAAAGTTACTTAAGGATTTACAGCTGAGGATTTCTATGGAAACAAACCGGAGAGAGGAGTTTGCATCAGGATGGGGGTGGGGGACGGAAACAAAGGACTGAAAATGGGAACCAAAGTTCAGCTGCCACATGGCAGCCCCGGGTCCCCTGCCTGCGCTCACTCCGTGTCGGGGCTCACCCGGGTGGGGGCACAGGGCTACCCCGGCTCTGGGTACACCCCGACACAGCCACGTGTGTCCTGGCCCTGCTCTGGCACAGGAACACGGCGGCAGAGAATTGGTTGGGGCTGCCAGGGGGCAGCTGCTGCCAGACCCCCCTGCCTGTGCCCAGGATGAGAGACGCAGGAAAATTGCAGGGATGGTCCCACGAACCAGGGCACCGTGGGACACCGGGATGCTGTGGGACACTGGGACACCACGGGACACTGGGACACCAAGGGACACTGGGACACCAAGGGACACCGCGATGCTGTGGGACACTGGGACACCATGGGACACTGGGACACCAAGGGACACTGGGACACCAAGGGACACTGGGATGCCACAGGACACTGGGACACCAAGGGACACTGGGACACCAAGGGACACTGGGACACCAAGGGACACTGGGATGCCACAGGACACTGGGACACCAAGGGACACTGGGACACCAAGGGACACCGCGATGCTGTGGGACACTGGGACACCAAGGGACACTGGGACACCAAGGGACACTGGGACACCAAGGGACACTGGGATGCCATGGGACATTAGGAGGCCATGGGTTTGGGGCAGCCCCAGCTGCCTCTGTCCCGCGCTCGCCCATCCTCAGAGCATCTGAGCATCAGCCAGCGGAGGGGAATGGCTCCCTCGCCAGCTCTCGCAAATGGGAAGCGGATTTCCAAGTGAGAGGAACCAAAATGACTTTCATAACGTAGGAAACAATTCAACAATCAAAAAATCTTTCACTACTTAATAGGATTTTATAAATTGAATTATCTCTGTAAGCGCTGACAGTCCGAGCCAATCAATCCATTAAGGGATGCCAGGCTCAAGCCCGCAGACCCGCGCCGTGGGTTAGTGCTGCTGGAGGGCACCTGGCTCCTTTCACGCCCCCCAGACCCCACAGAGGCAGGGCCGTGCCAGGATCTCCCCCCACCACGGCACTGATCCCACGGGAGAGCCTCGCTCCGGCCGGGGAGCTCCAGCCTTACATTTGGGGTCACATCTGGGACATGGGCCCGATCCAGCTCCATGTGTGTGGAGCTGGAGGGCCCTGGGGATGGGCAGAGTCCTGGGTGTCGTCTCTGTCACAGGCGTTTTGGTGGCTCTTGTTTGGGCTCCTGCAAGCTGCCTCTCCCACGGAGCTCGCATTGGTGCTGTGGGTGCAGCTGGTTATTGATGGCACGTAGGACCAGGTGTTCACAGACGAAAGGTTAGTTTATTAATCCTCTGGGAGACCTTATGAAAAACAAATTCAGGTAAACAACATATTTTTCTTGACTGCTTTCAGGATTTAAGGCAGGGATCCTGTTCTTGGAGTCTCTTCGATGTTTTTCCATTGCACTGTTATTACATTCTTCAAAAAAGAGAGATTGCTTCTCATGCCATGTTCTGGGAGAGAGAAACCTAATTGAATCTGCTGCCCATGTGGCTGGACAGCACCTCCTTCCCAGTTATGGATGGGCTGGAGAGTCTGAAGCACATGGGCAGGCCTATTGGGAAGGCATTTTTCTGCTGGGTGCCTGCAGGTCCAGGCTGTGTCCCTTCCTGTCCCTGCTCTCCTGGTGCCTGCCAGCTCAGTGCCTGCAGTGCCCAGCCTTTCTGTCCCTCAGACATTCCCTCTGCGCCCAGAGCAGGTTTTGTTGTGGCTCTTTGTCCAGCCAAGGTGGGGGAAGATGGATTTCCAAGCGAAGCCTCTCGTGTGCCCCATCCAGGGAGGAGCTGGGGCTGCTGCTCTCGGGTGTGCCAAAACACTTCCCAGCCCCTGCACCCCCAGCGCTCGGCAGCACCTCCACCCTCCCAGCACTGCCCCAGACCTGCCAGGACAAAGCCCCAGCCTGGAGCCCAGCACAGAGCCCACCGAGAGGAGCCAGCTCCAGGGTGGCTGCCCCGGGGCCAGCGGGGACAAAGTGGGGGCTAATGTGAGGAGGAATGGCACAGGGACTGCCAGGCACTGCACACGGCTTCATTTAACCTCTGAGCATGGTGCTCAGGAGAGAGAAATCCCTGTGCCCCATTTATGACCACTGGAACTTGATTAAGCACTGAACTTTAATTAATTGACTAGCTTGGAGTAATAAGCTCTGCCGATTTGCTTTGCCCAATGAAGAGGTGAATAGTTAATTCACGTTCACTGTCAGGTGTGAAGGCCACCGTCACATAAAGCCCACCATCGATCAGATGAGACACAGACCCCAGTGCTGCCTGGACCCCTCCCCAGCCCCCATGGTCTGATGTGTCCTGGACCCCTCCCCAAAACCCTGGAGCCTTGAATGGAAGTGAATGAAGTGAAGCTGGAGTGCTCAGCCACCTCTCACAGGGGCTGGGGACCCCTGGGGACCCCTGGGGACCCCCGCGCCCCTCCAGCCATTGCCCAGCTGCGGGCAGAGTGACAGGGCAGCCACGTGTGACACCCCACTGCTGGCCTGTCCCCACAGAGACTGGAGGAGCGTTCCGAATGGCAGCTCCCCATCCCCTTCCATTATTTGCCCCCCAAAGATTAAAGGTTCCGAGGTGAATCCCTCAGCCCAGCGCGTGCTGCAGAGCCACGAGCAGTGGCCAGCGAGGAGGAAGAGTGCAGTGCAGGAAAATGCTTCCCACCCAGAACGGGCTGGGGCAGGAGGGCGAGGTCCCAGCACACGTGCCCTGCCTGTGCTCCAGCGTGCCTCTCCTGCTCCTTAAATTGATTGGCACTTTCTATTTGAGGAAAAATGAGTTCTTAAAATTGAAATACTGGTTATTGTTATGGTAATACAGTGAGGCTGTGGCAGCAGAGATTTTAAGATACAAAAAAGGTTAGTTTGAATCAAGCAGCTGAGAGGTGAGTCTATATAAAGTACTCAGGACTAATGAGTTCCGAGGGATCCACGTATTGGGTCCAGACCCCTTAATGCTGCTGATTCAAGTGCTGGGTGCAGGTAATCACCAAGATAACCTGAGGCCTCTGGGATCATTACTGCTTTATCACATTTTGTATAAAATATTTTCGGCCTCATTTAGGATGTCAGCCTCTATCAAACGTTTCCTGGCGTTAAGAGCGCGCCGCAGCCTCGCGGCATCAGCGCACCTGGAACCCTCGCAGTGCTCTCCTGGCCCAGCTCACCTGGAACCTTCGCTGTCCTCTCCCGGGCAGGTGTACCTGGAACCCTCCTGTCCCACCGGGAGAGGCACTTGGGACACCCCAGAGTCTCTCGGGGGCTGTGGCACTGAACAGGAGATTTGTGAATAATGTAAGAACAAAAGTATTGAGCCCGTATTAGCAGAACATAGTGACTGATTCCCAACATCTGTTATTGCTTTCTCTCATCTGTACCTGAAATTAGCAATTTAGAGCCCATACCTTTATTTGGAAAATAATAGTACACACAGAATTATAAAAGTTTAATATGCTCTCAGTAAAATGAAAAATGAGCGGTTATGATATTGTCTAACACTTTCAAATGTGTTTATTAATTCATGTTTTAAATCATAAGTTTCATTCTGCAGGAGAGTCATACACAGCAATAAGCAAGTTTTAAAATATTAATGAATAAACAATATTTCTCTATTGAAATATAACATGCTTCTTTGAACAATGTACCAATGGTAATAAATCACAACCAGCAGAAAATTGCATTTCATATTTAATACAACTTGAACTCTGCCTTTTTATAAATGATATCTTTTTTGTTTAATTGGCGTCAGTTCAGATCTAGCAGATTGCTAATAAAATTCTGGATTTCCATACTTAATGACGCGTGCTCTTTATGCTGAATTTTACCACAAAAAATGCAACCTTTTATTATACAAATAGCAGGCGTTAATAGGTGATCTCCCACCATGGGCAATGGCCCTGTCTGCTCTCCGAAGCCTCACCCAGGCTCCCCTGCAGCCTGGGATGGCCATGTGCCACATGGCCCTTCTCGAGGTGCCACATGCCACATGGCCCTTCTTGAGGTGCCACATGCCATGTGCCACGTGGCCCTTCTCGAGGTGCCACATGCCATGTGCCACATGGCCCTTCTCGAGGTGCCACATGCCACATGGCCCTTCTCGAGGTGCCACATGCCATGTGCCACGTGGCCCTTCTTGAGGTGCCATTCCCAGAGAGCTGAGCACGTCAGTGGGAGGAGGGCCCCATCCTCCCGGGGGTCCCTGGCCCAGAGATGTGCTCCTTGGGGACACGTCTGGGTCCCCACCCACCCCAGGAGCAGGGGCTCACGCAGGGGCTCCAGGCACACGTCAGCGCCCGCGTTAGCACCGCGGAGAGGAGTGAAAGTAATTGGGTTTAATTAGCCTGTGTAAACACGATCCTTAAATTTGCTGCCACATGAGGGTTTTGGCAGTCTCCAATAAATTAATCCTTTTTATTATATCAATGACAGGAAGATGATCAAATAGGCTTTGATATAGATTTTGGGATTTAGCACCTAGTAGCGCTCTGACATGCTTGAACTTCTTCCTCCTGCTGCTGCTGCTGGAGGCAAGAATGAGGCTACAAACAGCGTCTGCTTCCGAGCTGCTCCCAGGCGGAACGGGGGGCTTGGAGACACATGCATGGGGACGCCAGGGAAACTTTGAAGAAAAGTTTGTCTTCAGGATTTGCTGGGCAAGTTGAGTTTCCAGAGGGTAGGGCCACGTGAGGAGAGATGTGGGAGTAAGGGGGGCCCGGCGATGAGGCACAGCAATTAGTGCATCGTGTGAGCGCATCCTCAGCCGGAGGCTGAGCTGAGCTGGGGCACAGCCCTGGCTCCCCTCCGTGCTGGGGCACAGCCCTGGCTCCCCTCCGTGCCGGGGCACACGGAGCCTTTGTCCCGAGCCCTGTGCAAATCGTTCCTCCCGCCGTGCTGAGCCCAGGGGGAATGGGCTCGGCTGGCACAGCTGGTGCCTCTGCTCTCGTGTCAGGGATGATTTCCCAGGTACTGCTGGGAACCAGCCCAGACCCATGGCTCGGCTGCCAGCAAAGATCACAGTGCCAGCTCCATCCTTCCCCTGTCCCAGCTGCAGGAAGGAGCCAGCAGCTCTGTAATTCAGGGGAAATGAATTCGCTGGCAGAGGGCAGCCCGGGGTGTCTGCAGAAGGTGAGGGCCCCCGTGTCCCACCTGGGAAGGGCAGGAGACTGTTTCAGCTCCTGTGCATCCCCCGGTGTCCCCCATCCTCCCTGGCCATGATGGCCCAGGAGCTGATGCACACAAAACCTTCTTCGGCCCCCACAACCAAGGAAAGGATCACTGGATGGGAATTCTAATCATATATTATATTACCATGTCATATTAGACTAATAAAATCCTAATATGATACAGGAATGGGGAGCATATCATAACTCCTCTGTGGCTAATACAATGCAGGCAATAAATCACTCCAGGGCTTATCCTTAACAATTGTATCAGAGCTTTCTGTGTCACGCTGATAACTCAGTCCCTCTGATCTAATGGTTCACTTTTCTTCACAGTCCATATGGCAGTGACATTAAAGCTAATGAAATAAAATAAAATTTGCCAATCTTTGAAGAATTCCATTCCTTAAAAAGATGTATTTTATTAACACAAACTGGAAACATCTTCAGTTACTCACAGTTACTTTTATCACATTGGAAATACATGGCACAGATACTGGCACTGGCATCGCACATCGGCTCGCGTGCGGTCACGACATCGCTGCAGGATCACACACGGGGGCCAGGTCAGCAGAACTGCCCCACCGCCCCAGTCCCGAGGGGCACGGATCCTGCCGTGTCCCAAGGGCACACTCTCCCCAACTCTTCCCTTCCCGCGCTGTGGATCCCTCGTCGCATCCAAGGCCGGGCACACAGGGAGCCGGGCGCAGGAGGAGCTTGTCACCTGCTCCACTGTTGGCAGATGAGAGTTTGCTGCTCTCTGGGGGCTCTGAGGCTGTGGGGCTGCTCCACGGCTCGGAGGGTCACAAACCTGGTGCATCTGCCAGGCGCCGTGTCTCCCTGGCTGTGTGGCTTCTCACGGCTCCTTGTGCCGACACCCCGGGGCCGTGGCTGCACCACAGTCCCCCAGCACAGCAGGTGACACGGAGCTGCGGCTGCTCCCACAAGCGGCCAGTGGAGCCATGCCCAGGGCACTGTGTGGGTCTCTCCTCCAGACACCCTCACACCTGTCCCAGTGCCGGGTGCCTCAGTCGGGTCAGTGTCGGGCACAGGAGACGGCGATTCCTGGGACCTGCTGCAAATCCTCCGTTTGGTCCTGCCGTGCTCCACACAGGGTCTCAGGGCTGGCACCTCCCATGGCTGGTGGGCTCCGGTCGCAGAGCTCGCGTGTGCCAAAAGCTCAAACTTGGAATGAGGATGGTGCCACTGAACTCGCAGGGCGGGAGGGCTGAGGGTCTCCTCCCCTCGTGTGAGCTGCTGCTCCTGCGCGAGGCTCCGACAGCCCTTGAGGGTGTAGCTGCTGGGTGAAACACAATACACCATCAGCAGCTTGATCCTAGTACTGGTGCTGGCAGTAAACCTCCCTGATGCGTGATCAGGCCTCAAGGATAAGATGTTTATTATTTGCCATGGAACCACGTGGCTGTTCTCCAACGTAAGGAAAGGCCAAATTGCACTTGTAATTCAAAGGGACCCAAAGCCTTAATGCTGTAAAGCAGCAGCTAATGATGCCCAGCGGGCGCAGGGCACGCAAGGGCGGCCCAAAGGTTGTTGATGGCCTTCCTATGAACCTCCTCAGTGTGTGACAGGTCCTTGCCTGTGGCCAGCAGAGATGTGATCAAGATGAGGGACGTCTGAGTGTTCATTACGCTGCCTACTACGCCTCCGCTGACACACTTTACATTTAATATATAAAATACCGTTTCCACTGAGCTGGAGCGCAAACACTGAGTGTGTGGACTTGGGGAGCTCCATCAGCAAATGCAAATTGCTGGGTGCTTTGTCCTCAGCATGCAGAAGTCTTCGGCAGTCCACAGTCCCCACCTGCCCCAGCTCTCATTAACTGATTAACAAAGGCTTTGCAATGCATGTCTAGTTATTTACTAGTTTATTTAAATGCACCACCTGTAGAAGAAGCACTGCTCAATTCCAAACCTGATCGAGGTGAGTCTGCTCCACGAACGAGAGCAGCAGCAGTCACTGGTGCAGGAGAGTGTGGGCTGCAGTGTCACCACGGCCCCAGGGGAGAGCAGGAGAACAAAGGTATTTTACAAAATAACCTGATACAAGAATCGTTAAGAAAAGCTGAACCACAAGGTCATTAAATCATGCAAATAATTGTTCAGCCACCAAAACAACACCCGAAGGCTTGAAGAGCCAAAGGGAAGGCAAGGTGATGGACCGGCAGCTCCTCGGAGCCAACGGAGCCACGGCTCCAGCCCGGCAGCGGCTGGTGCTGGTGAGCGCTCGGCCTCCTCCTGCCTAGCTGCACTAACCCAAGTAGCGAATAGTTATATTTATCAAAGACCATTTGCTGTAAGTGATTAACGTTAATTTGATTTCCTGTGAGTCAATTTCCTTGAGATATGGTAAATAGGCTATTACCTGTTATTGACCTTTACTTTATTAAAAAGACTTAAAATTAGCATTTATATATATACGTCCTTCCAAAAAAGTTTTTTTAATAAAGAAAAATATTTTTATAATCACATTAGACTTGCTAGCTGAGGCTATAGCTCCAAAGTTAATGTTAAATAAAAATGGTAATTATGAGTGAATATGATGATGGTTTTTAAACTCATCTAAAGGCCTGACCCCTTCCTTTACCTCCACTTGATTTGTGGCTTCCAAGCAGAGCAGGGTGGCAGCAGAGGCAGGAGCTGGCAGGTGGAAGCCTCTGCCCAGGATGTGCCTCTCCCAGGATTTCCACTCCTCTCCTGGCAAGAGGGCACAAGGACCTGCTGGTGTTTAAAGAGACGCTCAGCTCCTGCTCCATGCCAGCTCGCTCTTCTGGAGACCAAAGCATCTCCTCGGGCTGACTTGAACTGAGCAGGAAGAAATTACATCAACGTTTGATCATGAAAGCAAAAAGTTTATTCATGTTTGAAACTACATATAACTACCACGAGGAAGACTTTTCAATCCAGGGTGTAATCCAGTTAGAAAGTAACACGAAACGGTTTAATACATTAGAATCACTGCCACAAATTATTTTCATGACTCAATCAGTTTCAGAATCGCATACAATACAAAAGAGAGAGAGAAAGGGCCCCTGCAATCCAGGGGGATGTACAGTACTGAATACTGAAGTCTGTATGCATTACAATTAGTTGTTGGTTTTTGTGTGTATTAGTAACAAGATGAAGAACATTCAAAATGCTTCTCAGTATTTACAACAGTTGCACTGTTTTGTGTCCAACCTAAGACCCCATGTTTCCACTTCTGCTTCTTTAGCAGTTGCCAAGGCAACCCTGATTTGTAGGAGATTACAATGTACATTACATTTCGTGGGGAAACAAAGAGTTAATTACAAGATGCAAAAAGATAAGAAAGAGACAAACTACAGCGTGAGTATCGTTCAGAGGTAGTAAGTGAGCACTCTAAGCTACAGAACATGTTGAAAGTCTATTGGTTTGTATGAGTTCGCATGAGGTAATAAAGCTGTGTTTGATTGGTGAGATGTATAAATACTCTTTTGCTACACTATGTACAACACTCCATATCACGGTGCTTTTTCCTTTCCTTTTCCTTTGTTTGTGGTTTGCTGCCAAGCAGAGGCACCAGCCCTTGGCAGGCGTGGGTAGCACCCAGCTCGTACTGTAAAACCCCGGGTCGTGGCGTGCACAGAGACCAGCAGCAAGAGTCGGCATCTCCCAAGAACAACCTGTGTCCGTGTCGGGATACGGAGAGGAGACTCGGGGTCCGGGGGGCTTTAGCAAGAAAAGATGCTCCTGGTTTCCAATCTAATTTGTAAGACAATAGATCTCAACAAAAATGTGACGAATAAGGATTCTTAAACACGACCATTGTTAACCGAAATAACCGAACAGCTCTTTTTATTCCAGCTCTGTGAGAGATATGAAAAGATGAAACACAATCAAAGTCTGTGATTCCTGTTGACTTTCCATGGAAATATGCACACAATTAAATTTGGGTGAGGCGGTTCTTTGTGTCTGCTCTTGCTACTGAGGTTAAGCTTGTCCTGTACTTTTACCCTTAAGGCCAAGTAATTGGCAACTGTTAGACCAACATCATTAAAACTGCTGATAATAAATTATGATAAAATAGTTACAGGGCTATAAACAATGCTAAATCTTGGCCTAATTGGATAAAGTGCTTTTTAACATTGTGTGTTTTAAGTATAAATACAAATGATTATGATACCTTTAAAAAACAGATTTACCAAGTTTTCTAATAAGAC
Source organism: Acanthornis magna (assembly GCA_036785705.1). Classification (NCBI taxonomy): domain Eukaryota; kingdom Metazoa; phylum Chordata; class Aves; order Passeriformes; family Acanthizidae; genus Acanthornis; species Acanthornis magna. The sequence goes on from JAWUZG010000123.1 coordinate 760,927, forward strand.
AAGGTTTTACAGTAAAGCTGTAGGTGGTTGGCTACAAAAAACTCTTTCCTTTTTCTCCTGCAACTCTGAATGCGCTAATCAAGGCATCTCAGCTCAGGGAAAAAGTGTTGCTAGGAGATTAGTTAGAGGTATCCGAGTGCACACTTCCCGGCCCTTCTGTAGGGGAAGTCACAGAAGATGGAGTGGTTGCGTCCTGCCAGCCTCCATTAGCCTGCAAAGGCAAAAACAAGTCAATTGATACCATTGCGCATATTAATTACAGCACAGGCAGAGTGCGGGGCTGGCCAGCCCGGGGCTGAGCGGAGATGCTCTGGGAGGAAGGAGGATTCTCCCGCACCCTGTGTGCCGAGCGAGGTGCGGGCTGTGTGGCGAGCAGGGAAAGCAGGAGCCCTTCAGCCAGATGCAGGCTGCAATCAGGACTGGGATTTCTGCAGAGACCATCCCTGCTCTAACGAGGAGCATCCTTTCACCGGCACTTCAGCTTTCTCCCCTGGGAAGACAAGCCTGGGGCGATCCGTGTTTAACCCCTGCTTCTCCCGCCATTCCCCAAGTTCGGAAGGGCCTTTCCCCGCTCTGGGACCCTGGGCAGAGCTGCCCCAGCCGGGTCCCTGCCCGAGCTGCCCCAGCTCCCGGGTGGAAGGCAGGAAGGGGCTGCTCGGATGGCTTTTCCAATTATCTCCAGCGGCAGCCGCGCTCCGGCCCCGCTCGGAGCCTCGGCCCTGCCGCTGCAGACCTGCCTCAGCACGAGCAGCGCAGGAACAAATTTGCCTTATGTCTCGGCCAATCGAGGCAATTGCTGGAATCAATGTCTGATCGGATTTCGGCTGTGGCAGACAGCTTGTCGCTACATATTTTTATGTCAGTCAAGAAGAGGGAGGCGCGGGGCTCGTGAGTTGGGGGACGCTGAGTGGAAGTGACGGGGAGGCCTCAGCGCCAGAGCTGCCCGGGCTGCCCCCGGCCCCGGCAGCGAAAGGTTAGCGAAATGTGCTCGGGGTTCGGCTGCCCGAGCCATCCGCGGCCGGGCCACCGCCCTGGGCCGGGGGACACCGAGGGGACCCCCGGCCGCCGCCCCGCGAACCCACAGCCAGCGCGGCTCTGCGCTCATCCATCACACGAGAGAGCGCGGAGCGCTGCACGGGGAGAGCAGCCCGGTAATTATCTCCTCTGCAGACAAAACAGCACACAGAGCAGCTTCATCCTGACAAACGCAGGGCTTTGGGTTTTCCCTTCAGTAAAATTAACAGCAACACCAACCTGCACCACCCCAAGGCTGAGCCCCCACCGACACCCGTCCCCTGCTCAGACTGAACAGGCACAAGCCCTGCTCGAATGCGGAAGCACCGCGAGTTTTTATTTTGTAAAGATACGAGAATCTACTTAGAGAAAGAAAAACTCTTGTGCAGATATGAGTCTAAAGATATTCCATCTGAAGTAAACATCATTCCTCTTTTATCCAAATTTATAAACAACAAATGTACAATATTTTTACTCAGCTTGGCAGCTGGAGGAGAGGTTGTCAGCAAGCATTCTTTTTTTCAAATAAATTAATCCTTACTCTGGTGGTTTGAGATTAT
>JAWUZG010000123.1:765000-782500 GCA_036785705.1 Acanthornis magna
GGAGGGGAAGTTGCTGCCCTGGCGTGGGGTGAGAGTGGCCACCGGCCCCCCACACTGGCCACCACGTCCCAGCAGGGGCTGCCCTGGCTCTCGCCCCTGCACCAGAGCACTGTGCTGGGCAAACGTGGAAGCTCCCTGCAACCCAGGGCAGCTCTTCCCTCTGGAAGCCTGTACAACAACAGATTTCCAAATCAGAGCTTTCCCCCTGTGGATCACTCCGTCATGAAGTGTCATCACCAAACACTCATTTTGAGCCTGTGCTTCATGATTCCTTCCAAAGGAAATGGTTGGCAGTTCCCAATTATGTGGTTTATTACTGACAGAGAAGGAACCTTTTTCTTATTTCCTTTTGGTTAAAGTCTTCTTTTCCCTGTGGTTCTCTATCCTCTTTTAAAGTTGTCCACAACTAAGTCAGAGTGAAACTTGACTGCAAATAGTGTCTGTGCTTGTGGCAACCTTTGCCCCTGGAGCCCAAAAGAGCAACACCCCCCTCACACACTCCCTGACTAATGCAGTGCTCAGAACTGCAAAATGTCGTCAACACACCAGCGAGACCTGCAGCAGAACACGTCACAGAGTAACTCCAAATTACAGTTCCATCCTTAGATTTCTATTTATAACATCAACTCCATTTCAAGCCATCCTGAGTTTAAACTCTAATTAGCGCATGCTAAAATATTCCTCTATTTTGTTGTGATCCTGACAATAAATTTAACAGTTCTACAAAACCAGACTTGGACCTCTGCCCCATTTTACATTCTTTTCAATGAATGAGAAAGAGCTTAAGGCAACTACCGAAACAAAGAAGGTGCCAGAAGCCTGAGCCAGGCAGCCATTACCACTGCGGGGATTACATGGGCCCCGCTCTGCTCTCCCGCACGGCCGTGGGAGCTTCGCTGTGGAGCTGCTGGGACCACCCACGGCAGTGCTCGGCCCTCTGGTCCAACCTGGAGGTCCTTGGACTACTCCCTGTGCCATGACTAGGGCTGCTAAGGAGCTGCATCCTCCTCATCCCAACCGAGTTCGCTAGGGCGCCATCGGGGCCCTCCGTGACAGACGGCCCTTCAGGATGCTCAAACGCACCTGCCAGGTACGTACCAGAATTTGGTGTGGTGGGGGAGTTGGTCTGGTTGTTCTGGACGGCCGCGGCCACGGCGTGTGCTGCAGTCACAGCCGTCTTTGCCGCGTAGAGATTGGCTTCCTCCTGGAACTTCCCGATGTTCTTCTTGTACCTGATTCTCTTATTGCCAAACCAGTTGGACACCTGCAGTGGAGAGAGATGGGAAGGGTGAGGGACATGAAGTACTTGGCGTGGCAAAGCAGGATCCCTTTGAAATGTCATGTTTGTGCCAGAAACACAATGCATACGTGCCCCAGGTAACTAAGCACTAAAACACCACTATGGAGCTGAGCTAGACCTGGCTGTGCTGCTCCGTTGGTGAACTAAGGCACAACAAGTGACTGATGACCACACATACCCTGGGGCTTGCTGTACCACTGAGCACAGCATTGTCCCCTACCACCATTCGCCATTTGTCAAAAAAACTGGTGCAAGACCCCGAAAGCTGCTCAGAGGGGACCAAAGTCCAGTTGACTGAGGGTGAGCAGGCAGTGAGAGCAATTGTTCTTTATTTTTGGGCTGGAACAACCTTGGCAGCCCACTCACAGAATCGTGTTTGGTTGGCTGAAAATGAAAGGAATCATATAAATCAATAATGGCTGAAAAGTCACTTTGTCATCTCCCTTTGAAGATGCTGTACTGAAGCCAAGCTGGCTCCCAGGGCACCGGCTATTAACCCACACAGGGGTCACGGCTGGAGCTGCTCAGGAAAGTTCAGGAAAGTACAATCTTGCTTAGAGGCTTTGTTTAACTTCAGCTGCTGTAACAGAGCTCCTAAATAACAAACCCAGTTTGGAACACAGACAATGGCCAACATGGCAGAGACAAAAAAAAACAACTGCAACAACCCAGCGGTAAAGGGGAAGGGACCTTTACCAGCCCAGTGGTTCTCAGGCAGCCACAGGGCGTGGCAGGGGCTGGGGTGCTGTCACAGCACCCAGTTCAGGACCCTGCTGAGGCAGGAGTCAAATCCTGCTGTATTTGATGCAGCACAGCTTTTGTTTAACCACAATTAATGGAAAACCTCTGGCCTTTACCAGTAATATGGAAGGTACCTTATACATCCTGCTCCCCTGATAATACTCCACCATATTCTATATATTGCACTTAATATCACCTTGTCAGTCAGAGAAGCAATAATACATTAATGAAACCCAGCAAATAATTATTGTGTACAATCAGATTATGCTTTATTAACAGTATCATAATTGAGGAATCTCTGCACATCAACCATATTGTCCACGGATATGCACGAGACCCCTCTGTTTATGCACACCCCTGGACCAATCAAACAACAGCCATCACTAATAAAGGTTTATTTAATTCTCACAGTAAAATTTTAATATCACCAGCAGCCTGGGGAAGCCTCAACGAGTGGATTTGCTTGACATCAGATCGTTTCCATTCTGCTAGTCCCAATACTTCTTAATCTTTAATATCAAGGCAATTAAAATTAATGGCCACTCATCCAGAGCCACTGTGGGCAGTGTTTCCTTGACATCAATTGTTTGATGGGATTACCTAGAGGTTAAACTAACAAGCAAGGTTTAATTGGAAGCAATGAGAGGAGCAGCGCTCGTACGTTATGTTTAACCCGCACACCACATCTAAATGAATATCCAGAAATGTTAAACTCTTCCTGAGACTGAAGCACTCACCCTGCGCAGCACTGGGGCCACCAGAGGAGCCACAGCAGCCCGGGGGTGCCACTGTCACTGCCCTGGTCCCTCTCCCCAAGGCCTCTTTGTGCTCCCATGACACACCAGCGCAGGGCAGAGTGTGCCCCAGCCCGAGGAACGCAGGGACACGCAGGGACACGCGGGGACACGTGGGGACACGCAGGGGCTGCGGCCCCAGCTGGGTGAGCATGGCTGATGTGGGCAGCTGGACCTGGGCAGGACAGGGCAGGGCACGGCTCCAGCAGCCTGTGCCAGGCAGCACTGAGGATCCCTGCCCTCCTGGAGCACACCTCGCCCAGCCTGACCACTGGCACTGCCACCGTCCCAGGGAGGACTGGGACGCAGGTGCTGGGCTCCCCTGCCAGCACCGGGGCCCAGCTCCTTACCCAGACCTGTGCTCACCCTAAACATGGGAGTTGCCTCCATCGTGAGCTGCCTCACAACACATTTTTCATTAAAACAAACTATCTCTTCACATAAAAAAAACAATGAACATCTTTCTCCTCCTGATCATTGAAGGCCAATTAATTAATTGGGCTTAATTGTATATTACATTTCAAACAATACTGTTGCACTTATTTATCATGTTAATTGCAATGTTAAATAAAAAGACAATAAATTATTACTGAAATCATCAAGATGCCTAATGTGGGATTTGGGATGGGGCAGGCCTGCCTTGTGTCTCCAGAGTGGCTGATTTCCTGGGATAAATCAGTGCTCATTCAGCAAAGATGCAGCTGATGCAAGAGCATCACTGCTGGAATTAGGGAGCTACAGATTCATGGATCATGGAAATCTTTCCATTGTGTTTCCATGTTTGGAAACACACAGTCTTATGTTCCACGCCTAAAAAATGGTACAGACCAGAAAATGTTAAAAATCAATGCCACACAGTTACAGTCTATGATCTAAACCCAAGAATTTTAGCTCCAGAACTATTTCATTATGCTGCAGCTTTTTTCCTTGCCTCCCACATGAAATCCAGGGGTAAGAGCCCCTCCATCCAGTTTTCCCTGTCCACCTGCTCACAGAAACACTCAGAAACAACAAGGACCATAGGGGTGCTGAATGAAGCTCCTGCATGCTTTCTTTAAAACAATGTTAAATATATTCCCTTGTCAACCACATCCTTCTTTTGTTTGAAGCAGTGAAAGATGTTATTGCTGTACTCCAGTGCCCCGCTCTCAGCACTGGCTGTGCCCTCTCTCCAGCCCGTGTGATGGACTGACGGTCGTTTGTGACAACCTGAAAGAGGCTCATCTGCAAAAGTATAAAACATCAGCCTCACAGCCCATGGAAGGGGAGAACAGACGATACAGTTTATCTCCCTCCAGCATGTGCTGATGGGGTAGCTCTAAATTACAGCCGACAATGTTCTCTGCTAAGGACATTTTTTTCCCCAGAATTACCTTTTCCGCACTCTTAAAAATGAAATTGTGTGAGGCGTTCATCTTAATAAATAGTTTGTCTTTATGCTTTTCTTGAAAAACCTTCTCATTCTACATATTATTTTAAACACCGATATCAAAACTGAAACCATCGATCTCCCACCTGCAATGAAAGGATTCTGGGAGACAATTTTCTTTGCAGCTCAGTAAAGTGCCATGGCAGCAGGATTTCCAGTCAGTGGCTTAATCTGGGGGGAGGATGACCCAAAACATTCACTAATTAAGTGTTTGAGGGAGAAAATGTTCTGCCATGAATCTGCCCCCAGCATGTACAAGGCACTGACATTACAAGAGAGAAACACATGGGATCATCGTTACGAGAGGCTACAGTGGAGCCTGGCTCAGCCAGAGAAAGGACAAAGCCTCTTCATTAAAGACAAGCCAACAGCTCCAGAGTTTCAAAAGCCATCCCTTAATGTTATTTATACATTTTCCAGCTCTTTGCCCCTCCAGGGCATTTTCAGCACAGAAGGTAAATGGGGCATGGTGACAGGCACGGCAAGGTCCAAGGGACACTTGGTCAAGGCTGAAAATACACACACTTAGAGATCTTCCATGAAAGCCCTGAGTGAGGTGCAGCTCAGTCCCTTCCTTGGATGCCATTGCTTGTCCCCTGTGATGCTGCTCCTGCCAGGGCTTCAATGACTGCTCAATTCACCTCGAGCTCTGGATTGCATCCTCTGAGTTCTGCCGTCAGTCACCAGAGCAGTGTGTGCAGGGCTGCTCTACAGTGCCTACTCAGAGCTCTTCTACTACATGGCCTCAAAAATATAAACCTTTTCAGTACAAAGAAAGACAACTCCAGCCCAGTTTGACCTAGAAATACCAACTAACCCTGCAGTACTGCCATACAGCTTTTGGAAGTGCCTTTGGAAACCAAAGACTAGGACATCCATGGTATCCATGCTCTCCAGCTGTGACAGCAGATCCCTCAGCCACTCAAGCACTCAGCTGATCACAGGCACTCCCTCTCTCTCATGCATGCTCCTCTCCCATTAGATGATACATGGCCCCATTTCCAGGCTTTCCCATATCATCCCGAGGTTTTCCAAGAAATTTAGAACATCTTGCCACAGCGAAGCTCCAGCCATGGCCCAAGGCCCAGCCCTGCATCCCTAGTGCCAGGCTGGGTGGGCAGCACTGCCCTTGCACCAGGCTGGCAATGTCACCCGATGTCACAAGGCTGAGGCTGCTGGACACGGCGCTATGGAGGACACAATGCAGCTACTCCCATTGCTCACTCAGACTTTCTAATGGATTCAAGAAACAACTAGTTCATGTCTCTATCAAATATTAAAAAGACAAACCTGTATTCCTGTCACAGGGTCTCTGCCACTGCTGGGTTGTTGGACCATCTGCCTGCCTTTTATTTCATTCTACAGCATATACATTAAATCTTATCAAACAACCAATTAAGAAAGAAATCAGATCTATTAGCACTAGAAGCAATCAGTTATGGCTTCTCAAGTGTTCCATCTCATTTCCTTCATTCACTTCAGCCTTATCTAGATCTGGCTCTTTATCTGCCCACTCGGCGGGATCACTAACCCCTTCCCTGCCAGGCACAGCTCACCACTGGGTGCTCAGGGAACAGCTCTGCAGCAGGTCTGAAGAGTGGGCTCTTTCCCATGGCATCTCCCCCAATTACATTAACCAAAGCTGAAGAACTTTCAGTTTCTTTAAGCTGGTGTTGATGGCAAGGCCTCTCCTAACTATACAGCAGGCTGCCTAAGATCGTGTGCAAGATTTCTGGACACCACTTACTGAAGGAATTACCACAAACCATCTGGTGCCAAGGACTGAAACCAGCAGCAAGATTAAGGCTGCAGACCACAGTGCCCTGGCACTCGTGCTCTCAGGCTGTTTGGCTGGTTCCAGGCCCCCACAGCAGCCGCAGGGATGCCTGAGGCCACGGGAGAGCAGCCCAGCAGCTACTGCAGCCGCCCAGCACCCGCTGGGGCTGCGGTCCTGGTGTGATGCTAACAGCAAGGAAGGAGCAATGTGGGAGGGAACAAGCTGTATGCTGAATTTCCCTCAAAAACTTCCTTCCCATCACCACAGCTATTTGTACATGGACTGGGAGAAACTGCCTCCATCTCCATCTCATACCTTCCCCTGGCACTGAGCACAGGCGCTTCCCACCCCGGCTGGAGTGTGGTACATGCTGCGTGCCAAGGAAAAGGCAAGGAGACAGCAAGGCACACACACATGTCCTGGGGCAGTTCTGCAGAGCTGGTACTGTGGGCACGTCCAAAGTCAAGTAATTCTAAATTTGGATGAGCTGGGCAGCCTTTCATTTGGAAGTCTTCAATAAAGTGCCTGAATTTTTCATGCATTCAATGGAGACCTATAAAGTAAATCTCAGCTCAGGTCTTAATTATAAAGCTAAAGGTTGCATTGTTAATAATGCCAATACTGCAGCCTGCAATCATTAATAGTTAACACATGCGCCGCAGGCACCGTTCCTCTCAAGGACCTGAAATATTGATAAGGGAGCTGAGGGAGCAGGGAGGAATGGGGTGGCTGGAGAACTTGGAAACTGCCAGGGCGCTTCCCTGCCACCCAAGTTCAGTTCTTCTCCAAGCTGTACAAGCCAGATTTGTGTGGGATAATTGGGGTTTCTATCAAGCATACAGGCCACACAGAATGCAAAGTGGTGTTTTGCTTTTTAAGCTGCCTGGTGAAGGAAAACTCAATGGTGTCATCAGGCTGAGCACCGCTGCGAGACACCAGTCTGAGCTGTTCAGGTTCTTTGGCCACACAAAGTAGCCACAGCCAACGACGGCACAGTCCTGACTGGGGAGATGCTGGGTTTCTTGCATTAACTTCACAGTAACAGCTGTTACATGTGCTAAAAGGAGCAAATCTGCCTAATGCAGTTTTGCCACAGAGAAGCCACTTGTGTTGCTTCAGTGTAGCTAGAGGCTGAATTTCTGGTTGGCTTAGGAAAACAACTTTGCACAATCAAAGAAATTTGGATCTATAAAGATAGATCCTAAATTTGTCAATAAACCGTCCTTTCCCCGAAATCCTGGTCAGCCGTAATGAATTCAGAGCAGAGCAAGGCTCAGCCAGGAACCTCACTGCTGTGCAGAGAGAAGGCTGATGTGAAGTGGGGTACAGACCCTGCTGCCTTTTTATTTTTATCTTCTCAGTGCACAGCACCTTTATACCCCAGCACAGCCCCAGCCACCACAGGCATGATGCCTTTCCTGCAGAGCTCAGCCACGTCCCATTGCCCTGCAAACCTCACCATGGTCAACACACAAATATGAAAGGGTGAGAGAGGTACTTTGGGCAGGCCCTGCTTGCCTCTTGCCTCCACTGCAATCACCTCCCAGAGCCTGGAGGGAGACAGCAGCATCGCAAGGGGAACCAGGAGGTTGACACACTGTGGGGTCAGGGGGCCCTCCCTGCTGCTTACCTGCGATACCGTGATGCTGCATTTCTTTGCCAGCTCTTCTTTGGCTTCTTCACTGGGGTAGGGGTTACTGAGGTGGGAGTAAAAATACTCATTCAAGATTTCCGTAGCTTGTTTACTGAAGTTACGCCTTTTCCGTCTGAAATGAGAAAAGGAAAACCACAACTGTTCCTCCAGATGCCAGCAGGTCCCTGGCAGGGTTGGATGGAAGCAGCAGCCCATGTTTCACAGCCTGTGCTGCAGCACAGAGCAACACAATAGAGCTATCCTGGCACCCTGATCTCTTTGGGCTCCCCAACACTATGGGAGGGAGAAGCAGGCAGCAACACCACATCCCCCACCCAGCCCTGCAGGCTCTGGACTCTGCCTCTGGCTTAAGACCCCAACCTCCCCGCAGAGTTCACCCCATGGGGGCACAGGCCACATGCTGTGGCAGAAAAGGTGCAGCAGGTGCTGAGCCAGCAGCCTCCCTGTGGCTCCTCCACAGCCGGGCACACCACCCAGCCAGCAGCAGCCTGACAGACCTCCTCCCCTCAGCACAGGTCAGCTGGGGCCCCTGCACAGCTCCCCAGGGTCAGCATGGTAGAACAGGACAGGGCAGCCACACCAATGTGTCCTCACATGGCCCTCCCTGAGCTAATTGGCTTCCGACAGCAAGTGGATTTCAGGGCTTTGCGAGCGAGACCCATCTGTGCCCCCTCCTGCCATGGGCTGCACGGGGCCCAGGCTCTGGCCTCACATGGGACAAGGCGCCAAGGTGTGTCACTTTACCAGAACGAGGAGCCTTGTGGAGACCACCCTCACGTGCTCTGGCCAACAGAAGCCACCAGCCCTTGCGCTGGTGGCAGCCAACACAGGTTACGGTGGCAGCGCCTGCTCAGCTGCAGTGCCATCCCTCTGTGCCAACTGCTGCTCTCCTTTCGCAGAGCATCCTCTGGAAAGCTCCAGTTAAACATTTCCTTGGAGCTCCTTCCCCCAGGGCTGTTGCAATCACCGCCGGCGCCCCAGGCCAGCCGGCAGCCGAGCGCAATCCCCAGCGCGCTCTTCCAGAGTATCACCACGCTGCTAACTGCGCTGTATCCTGGAGCAGGCAGGCTCCCTCCCCAGAGCTATGTTTATCTCATTACTATGCTTCCGCTCATTTTGCCTTATTTACCTTCCTCCTTTTTAAAGAAATCACTTTAAAATGTACATCTGCAGGCTCTACCTTTGCGTTCCTGGAGCTCTCCATAGACATCTCCTCCAACTGCCTGCAATTACCCTGATTTCCCACACCTGCCAGTGACCTCCTTGTTAATAACATTATTTTGGTCTTGTTTAGCTCCTCACAGCTTTCAGGTGTGAAGCATGAGCTGCTGGAGGAGGGAGGCTCCGCATGGTGCCTGCTGCTCCTCCCTATTCTGCCTGGCTCCACTCCTGCTCCACCACAGGCCCTGCCAGCTGCCAGGGCCCTGCTCTGCACACAGGAGCCCTGGGAAGGGGATGGGGGTCACTGGGGGGCTGGGGATCCCTATCCCCCCTCATCAGGCTTCAAAACAAATCTGACTGTGCCTAAAATCCCCTCCTAATCCCTGTCTGCCTGCCTTCCAGCAGCTCACAGAGCAAGCAGCCTGCTCAGGTGGCTGTGGGCCCTGGGGACAGGCTCTGAGCTCCAGCAGTGATCCAGGTGTCCCAGGTGGGGCAAACAAGCCCAGTCTTTGCACTAAAATATGTAGAAAAGACCTTGCTGTGTCTGAAAGCCTACTGTGCAGGGGGTCCCTTTCACAGCAGCTGTGGATGAAGGCTTTTACGGGGACAAAGCAGCTTCTCCCACTCATCCCTGCTGACATGGGATGCCAGGCCCTCCTGGGCTGCCCTGAAATTACTGCTTCCCCCCAAAAGAGACAGGGGCACTTGCCTCTGCCTTACCTGGCATCAAGGAACCTTGATCTTAAAATCATTACTGCTTCACAAGTGCTTTGTTTGAGCTGCATCTGGATGGAGCTGAATTTTCGATGAATGATGCCCACCATCCTTTCAATCTCCTTGGGAGAAATGGGACGTGTCCGGCTCTGTTCTCTGAGGAGGTTCATTACGTGTGTGGTAAATTCATTACAGGCCTGCGGAGGAAGAAGAGGCTCAGACATGGGTTTGTGCCATCCCACGAGGACACGAGCTCTGACCTGGCTGTCAGAACCCTTGCATGGCCCTGTCCCCTCTGCACATGTGTGGCCACAGGATCCCACACACCCTGTCCAGGAGACCTGCAGCTGTCCTGGGGCAGCTGGGGGAGCCGAGTGCCCATGGCACTGCTCCTGCCATGCTCGTCCCTTTCCCCATCCCCGTGTCCCAGCCAGACCCCGGCGGAGAGGAGCAGTTGGAGCAGCTGCAGGCAGGGCAGGGTGTGAGCAGGGACCCACACACCTCACAGCCAGGTGGGCGATGCCTGGGCAGGGCAGCCCCAGCCCTGTGCCTGCGTACCCTGCAGCACTGAGGAACCTGAGACCTTTCTGAGGCATTGTGTGTCCCCTCAGCAGGTGGGTTTCAGCGACACTGTGCCCCAGCCTGGCCTGTGCTGCGTGGCCACAGTGCTGAGGAAGGGACAAGGAGCCCTTGATTGTCACTCCCAGACTATGACATGTTGATATAAACTTCAGGCTGCACCATCACCAGGAACCCCCTGGCCCAACCCTCCGCACATCCAAGCAGCCGTCACACTGCTGTCCTGTCTTGGCTTTGCAGGCTGGAACCTGCCAAAAACTCTGCTAGCTACCCTCTTCCCTCTAGAGCTGGGCTGCAAAATATCTACATAATATATCTGACAACCACATTTTCAAGGATTCTCCAACATTTCAATAGATTATGTGAGGGAGAGAGTTAAAAGTGAAAAGTTTATGCATCTAAAAACTCATAATTTCCTATAACATTTGCTGAACGTCTCACAACTTATTAAGTGAAGCCATCTATGAATGCAAATGCTGATTAGCAATTTGGCAATAGCCCAACATTCGCAGAATTCACATAGCTTTTCTTTAAACCAGTAGTTCATACATGATTAATTAGAACATCTCATTTATGTAGTGTGCACTTTAGCTCATTACTCTAAGTAAAATTCGTTAAGTATTTACATTTAGATAATTAAAATCTGGGTACACCCTTAAGAAAGATGCATACACTTCAGGCAAAGTGATTTTTTTTCTTTACACTACTGAAAGTAAATTACAGGCTAATTTACATCCTTGCAGCACCCGTTGGAGGCAGCGCTCGGCAAGGCAGGGCGAGCCCTGGTGCAGAGCCCTTCGCTTGCCACGCAGAGGGCGTGGAGCCCGACGCTTGTGGCACCAGCATGGCCACCACGGCTCATGCCACCACCTGCCACCCTCGGGTTTGTCAGGACTCTCCAAGCTCCAGGTGACAGAGTTTGACGTGTCTCATCCTCGCTTCCCACTGGTATATTCTCTTTCTTTCACCAGGGGACAACCCGAGCATGCAAAAGTTCTGGTCCAGCCCTCAACCGATGGCAGAAGCAGCAGCTTTGGCTCACCCAGGAAATGTTGCACAGAAGGGAAGGGGACACAGGCACCCAAAATGCAGTGGCTGTCCCCCTGAGATCAGACAGCAGCTCTGAACTGTTCCAAAATACAGCTGAACCCAGGACTTCAGCACTGGATAGACATTCCAGGCATGCAACTTGCCACAAGCCCTCTTGTTTTCAGATCCCGGGAATTCAATTTTAAAGTACAATAAAACTGGCAACTGCAGCATTAGAAATATTTTCAGGTATATCTTTTCTAAAAGAGATGTAGTATCAAAAACTGGACATTTAAAAGTGAAAATTAGTTTCTTGCTTTCAAGAAGCAAAAACCTTTCCCTGACTTTACTTAACTTGCCTGATAAGACGTTTTGGCTACAACTGCTTGGAGAGCCTGGGTTTAATTCGTCTCCACCAGCACCTCCCCTCTGCAGAGCTGCCTCACACAGCACAGTGGGGGGAAGCTCAGAAGACTCTGATGCTTTGTCTTGTTTCTCTTGTTTATTTATAGCGTCCGAGCTACTTGATCCCTTTTCCAGGACTATTTTTCAGGCCTCTGCTTGGTGCCCGAGACATTATTAATAATGTCAGGTTATAAGTGATGGCCTTGTTAACCTGCTCAGAAACCTTGTAGGAGCAGGGATGTTCCTGCTGCCTCAGTGCTTCATCACGACTGCGCAGGAAAAAGGGAGGAAATGGCCCAAAACAATGCTGAGGGGCAGGGTGGCAGCCAGTGCTCTGTGAGGCTGGTGGTGGCTTCTGAGCTGCCACACTTCACCCCAATTCGGGGTGAATTCAGGAGACATCTGTGAACTTGGGAAGTGGGTTCCCAGCTGCTCCAGGAGGCCTGGGACCCTTGCAGTACTTTTGCCTACAGCAAAAAATGTATTTCAGTGTAATTACAGCAGATAGCTTTCAATATGTCATCTCTGTTATAGGAGCTGTAAATTATGGAAGGCGCTGCCTGTGCATGGCCATTTCTCCCGGCACCCGGCGAGGGAGCGTTGGGTGATGGCGTGACACACTTTCCATTTCTCTTCCCTTTTTTTTTTTTTTTCCTGAGTGCATTCCCCTGACTGGCAACAAATATCAGGATCAAACTCTGCCTGGAAAGCATCTCCAGGAAGGCAGTCTGGTTCCTGCTGCCATGGGATGGCAGGAGTGCCTGCGCCGGGCAGGGATGGCAGGAGCAGCTCTGCGGCACGGACAGGTGCCCAGCGCGGGCTCCCCGCTGCAGGAGGGCTCCTGCCTCCCAGAACCTGTGGTGCCACAGGCTCCGATGCCAAGCCCTGGCTGCCTCTCGGGCGCTGCGGTGAGACAAACCGGCAGGAGACAGTTTGCTGCCAGGCTGGGGAAATCATCACATGTCTGTTGAGCAGACGTGGCTGGGTGTCAGGATCCATAGGGAAGCGTGCATGTCTCATCCTCAGCTCTACCTCTCTCTCCTGCTTCGGCAGCATTTGAGCATCCTCCAAAATTTCCTGTGGTGTCAAGGAACGGACGGATGGCTGTGATATTTCAGCTGAAACCTTTGTAAATGGAACTACAGGGCAAAAAATGCTCCTGCTTCCCCCACGTCATTAAACTTATTAGAGTCCAAGGATGTTTGCCAGGAACTGGCTGCAAGCACCGACCTGCCGCCGCTCTGGCCCAGATCTGCCTCCAGCCTGTGTCCCTGTGCCTGTGTGAGACACGCTGCTGCTGCATGGGGCTCGTTAATCTGACAGCCACCGCCATCCCAACGCTGCGGCTGCACCCAGCAGGGCACGGAGAGCCCAGGGCCCCACACAGGACTGCTGGGGCCTTGGGGAGTCAGGGGAGAACAGCAGATTTGCACAAAGACCCTGACAGGTGTTTGCTCAGTTATTTGTTCACCACTTGAACACAGTGAAAGAGCACAGACGAGGAGGCAGTGCCACTGGCACCCAAGACACACTGTGCTGCTGGCACCTGGCAGCATGTGGCAAATGTGTTGGGTCACCAGGTCCCAGAGGTGAACACAAACCCACAGGTCTCTGCAGCACGCTCCTCACTCCGAACAAAGACACCATGTACTGGCATCTGCCTGAACCAGCATTTCCCTAGCTCCTGTCCCAAAGCCTGGGCCAGGTGCTCTGCTGGTGCCTCTCTGCCCACTCCCTTCCAACCTGCTCCAGCCGACCTGCCGTGGCTGAGTCTCGTGCCAGAGTCTCCTGCCACCTGCTCCAGGAGCCTGTGGGCTGATATAGCCAACGCAGCCCTTGTCTGCCTGTGCTCCCCAGCTTACCAGACCCAGCTGTGTGGGACCTCATCACAGGGCAGAGGGTGGCACTGAGTGACCAACACCTCTCCTCCTCTCTGCTTCTATTGACTGGGCAAAGGGGAGGAACACGGGCTCGGGTGTTGTTCTTGTGCAGTTACAGACAACAGAAAACACTCAGGCATGCAAGACACGCATCCTGGCTCCAGCCAGTGGCTCCTCGGAGCCCGACAGACTCCCATCATGGCTCTCTATGGGCAGAGGGATGGGGAAAGGGAGGAAGGGATGTGGTCCAGAGCGGGCAGTGGCGGGCACTGGCAAGCAGAGGAGAGCAGCATCAGGTACACGAACAACTGAGAGGCTGATGTCTGACCTGTTCATATTTCTCCAGCTCTGTGTGATAGATTTGTCTGATCTGGGTCAATTTGGCTCTGTAATCTGAGTGTTCAATAGAGTTATCTGAAGACCCTCCAGAGGCTGCTGCGGCTGCAGCTGCTGCCGCCGATCCCCCACCTTTCTCCGGACCTGAGACTCCTTCTGCCAGAAGCATATTGTCTAGTCTCATTAGCTGAGGATCGGGAGGGTCTTCCTCCTGGGCTCCTCGGATGCTCAAACCTTGGGCAGAAAAGAGAGAACAAGAGAAAACACAGTCAGTATCTCTGCATCTGCCCGCTCGCCGCACGCCTGCCCCAGCCCTGCCTGCAGCACAGCCCCAGCTGGCACCCCCTCCACAGCCGCCCCCCTAAGACACAGCCCGGCCAGCGCTGTGGGGGGACAGCAGTGCCATGGGACCCTCTCTGCTCCCCCACACATCACGAACATCTTTGCAAGGCTTTTGAAGAACCCTGAAGAATTTTAAACACCTCACTGTAAGAACCAGAGGGGTGTTCACACGAGGACAAGGACATTCACCTTCCAGCTGTTTTCCAAGACCCAGCTAAGCCCATGCAGGGCTGGCACTACCCTGTGTGTTATATTACTTTGATGCAATGCTGTGTGGTAAAAGTTATGCCATTATTTATTTGAAAATAATTTATTTGCTTCTCATTTCTTTCCAAATGCATCTAAGCACGACATTATTTTTAGGGAGACCTGTTCCGCTGGATTCCACCCCTCCCATGAGGCCCAAGTGTTGGTTTAAAATGCTTGGAGAAAAGCTGACATTTGCTCCCCAGCTACATGAGGCTGCAGGGGAAAAGCTGGAAGATACTGTCGCTCCCATCAGCACAAATACCATGGATGCATCCCCTTCCAAGCGTGGTTGTGGTCTCTGGCACCACACAGGTGGAGGGAAATGGGGGTGGCAGAGCTGGGAGTATCCCCTCAGGAATGGCAGCAGTGGGAGTGGCTGTGGAGGCTCAGATGCTCCACAATGGCTGCTCGCAGGACAAGAAGGGATTCAAGTTTCCCTTGGCTGTGAAGGGCCTAGGATGCTGTCATGATGCCAGGATACTGAGCAAGTGTCTAAATCTCCAGTGCTCTTGCACTGTATTGTTGGGAACAACATTTAAAATCTGATTTTTGGTTTAAATTGTGAATTTCCAGCACTCAACACTGCTCAGTAGCTTCTCTGCACCCTACAGATCAGGGCTGACAATTTGTAAGTGAATCAGTTCAGGCCAGGCTGGTGCCAGCTGCACCAAAAAGGAAGTTTAGAAATAATTACAGTTGTACAAACCCACCAGAGCCACAGCTTCTTGAATCAACATTTCCATCAGAGGCTTAAGGCACCATGTGCCTCCCAGCCCAATTAACGTCTTTAGCTCTATTCCAGGGCGGGATCTTGTGCTGCAGCCACAGTGGGTCCTGGGTGCTGCCGCTGGCACCTCACGGGCTCACACAGCTCCTGGAGCTCCAACGGGCTGTGCCAGATGTGCCAGCACCACACAGCTGCCAGGCAGGGAGCTGGGCATCAGCAAAGTGCTCCCTGAGCTCTGGGAACAGCACAGGGATTCTGCACTCATTGTCCCAAGGAGGACACGCTGGGGCAGGGACCCCCCCACGGGCCAACCTTCCAACTCAAAAAAGCACAGCATTAATTTTGCTCTAAAATACACATTCTAAACCTGTCACCTTCATTTAAAACAATAATTCCATATAATTTCATGGGAATAATAAAAATGTCTCATCAACTCTTTAAATTATTTCTGTTGCCAGTTCAGAGGTCCACGGGCACAGGCTGACGGCACCACACACTGTCCCGGCGTGTCCCTGGGCTGGCACACGCGTGTTGGGGACAGCCCTGGCACAGCTCAGGCCACCCGTGCTGCAGCCCCAGCCACTTGGGGGTCCCTGCAGCAAGGACTTCCTGGCCCATAGTGCCATAACACAGGAGTGATTTTCTTGGTTAGCTGTCCCCTCTTTTGTCACACTCCTCCTCTGCTCTGCAGTCAGCATGTTCAACAACATCCTGATTTTAATCCACTCCAGCTCTTCTTCTCATCAATGATTTCTACTGTTGTTTTTTCTTTTAGCTTCTGGACCCTTTCTCAGTCCATGTTTACTGTGCTCTATTCCAGCTGTTTTTCCTCAGCTGCATTTCCACTTTCACTGTGGAACTCATCTCCCTCACAGTATCCCATCACAGTCCCACTCTGCTCCCAAATGCAGATACCTGGCCAAAACCTGCAGCAAAATAATTTGGTACAATTGCTGTGATTTCTGCATCATGTACTTTCACCAACAGGCCAAGGTGAGAGGGCTTTGTCCAAACTGACACCATCCATCCAGACTCAAATTAATATTCCAAATCCCCAACCCTTCTCTATAAACCTGACACAGTAAGTGAGCGGCCCCCAAGGTTTAACAGCAGGAGCTGACGCTGCACAGAGACTGCAGGAGCCAGCGAGGGGCCCTGAAGCACAACAGGAAGAAACTCAGACGATGAGGACAATGACGAAGCCACTCAGGTGTTTCGCACGCAACCCAAAGTGTCTCGGGGGCTATTGGCAGAGGGGTGGCATATTGTGTTCATCTTCACCCTAAGCAACACTCCCACATCCAGAGCATCCCATCCAGAGCACAGGAGCCTGCGGACGCCCACAGACAAAGGGATGACAGAGTGCGTGTGGGGACACAACATTTATCCTGCCCCTGAGTGAGACGCATCATTCATTTGAATGGCAAAGCCACGAGTTGATTAACTAATTCGAACAAGAATTAAGCTGTGTGTTAATTCGGAGCTTTCCTTATGAACTATATGAAGCAGATCAGCACAACTAATAGTGTCTGGTGTCCCTGGGGGCAGGGGACTGCAAAACTGATGAACTCTCTGTCACCAGTGAGACGCGTGGCTTGTCAGCAGCAGCCCCTTGGCTGCAGGTTGAACACTCCCAGCGTTGTCTGGGAAGCAGCCAGAGCATCTCCCAGGCCGCTCAGCACAGAGGAACATTCTGCTATAGGCTGGCAATAAAGCTGCTCCTACCAGCACCTGCCTTTATAAATTACTCTTCATTTGAATACAGTGGTAATATATGTATTTTTTGACATATAAGCTCACACTCGGTGGCCATTGTTTCCCTCTTTTATCCCTCACTCTATCACCCTGTGAGTTTATTACTGTTTAGCTCACTGACCTTTCAATGCATCGAGGAATTAAGGTGCAGCACGGACGGGAAAGAACACAACAATACATCACTCCCAGCGGAGCTACCGGCGCCAGCAGCGGTGGAAGGGAGAGGCCTCGTGGCAGTGCCTGCCCCACGGCCACGACCACCACGGACCCCCAACAACCCATGAGGAGTCGGGGCTGCCGCGTCCCCCCCAGTCACTATCACTGACGGGTACCTGGGGCTGCACAGACGCCAACCCACCAGCCTGGCGACATCAGCACGCCAGGGGTTAACAAAAAGCATGTGTGCTACTGCCAGGGATCTGCTTATAACTACACCGTGCATTTCAGTATCTCTATGATTTAGACAAACCACATAAACAGACACTAAAACATTGTTTAACAATGAACTTGGCTTTGTTCTAAGACCACAGTTTTAGCATATCTTTCAGCAAATCATAATTAGCTGTCTTTCAACATGCTGTGCACCTGCCCCCACACATAACAGACGAGAGCATCTGCATAGACTACT
>JAWUZG010000123.1:787500-830000 GCA_036785705.1 Acanthornis magna
AGAAAAAGAAAGAAACCACATGTAAACCATGCAAACCACTCACTGAAGGCAATACTTACCTGACAGGGGCAGAAACTATGTGGGATTCCCAGCCCAGGCACCACAGAAGAACACACTGTACATTCATACCTTTTTTTGTTTCAAAATGACACAGAAATGACTATTTTATCTGCTTGTATGATGGTGAAACACACACCAGCAAGGCCCCTGCTCAGCCCTGCAGATTGGATTACCTGCACAGAGGACCTGGAACCTGCTAGGAACAGCCCTTCCCTGAGCCAGTGCTTCAGGTGGCAGAGGCAGAGATGTCAGCTTTGATTTGAGCTAACAGAAAGGAATCTTTGGATGGAAAAGCTCCAGGACCTTTGAATTAAATGAAAGACCAGAACACTCCACAGAATGTCTGCAATAACAGTCTCTACAGAAAATTATGAGGAACTACATAAATCCACCCTCTTCCTCTTCACACAGGCTCATTAAAGCAGTACTGACTCTCTGGGCAGCTATAATTCTGCTGAGTGATACCCTGGAATCACCCTGTCAATACCCAGTGGTGTGCTGCCTCTCCAACTATCTGTGCCCCTAATATTCCTCTCTTTGATGGGATTTGCTGACCTTTAATCTGATGCTAGTTTACTCTCATCACTGAAGTGCAAGTCAGAGAGCAATAAAACGGCAACCTCACTGATTCAAAAGGGAGAGCTAAAGCGCCACTAACTGTGAATCTAACCTTTCGGAATGGCTCTGCCTTAAAAGGGGAAACATGAAGTGCAAGGCAGCTAAAACAAACAATATTTAATGCTGACTACAAGATTTATTGCAGTCCTCTTTGCATGAGTATTAAATTGGAATTTCAGGGCTGTAAACTGAGGAAGAGGAGAGGGAGAGGCAGTGCAGACGGAGCAGGGCAGCACCAAGTCCCTTCCCCACGCCACAGGCACTGCTGGCACTGCCGAAGGCGCAGGGAGTGTCAGGGACACGGCAGTGGAGCTGCCCAGGAGGAGAGACCTGACCCCAAAAGGGCAAATGGACCCCGGGCGGCACAGGGAGGTGACAGGTGTGAACCGTATCCGTGCTGCAAGGGGGATGCGTGTGCAGATGTGCATGGGCATCCTCTCCCAGCTGCAGCTGGAGAGCCCCAGGAGCAGCTGCAGGCCCCACTGCAAGGCACTGCTGGGCTGCCCACACAGCCCGCCCAGCCCTCATACCCTCTGTGCCACTGCAGAGCACCCAGAGAGTCACCGTGACCTCAGCCACGAGCCAGGGCCACGGGGAGATGGGACCTCGTGCTGCTGGAGGGGGCACAGGGCGCAGCTGCCCCCAGGACACTCCTGGGCACAGGGACAAAGGGCTGTGACCAGAGCTGAGGGGATGGGGAGCAGTTGATCCTGACTGACCTCCTCTGTCTGGGTGGTCCCCAAGGGGTCTCTGAGCAGCCACTGCGCAGCACGTCTGTTGTACAAGGGAAATGAAGTGGAAATAAAGGTTCTCCAGATGCTGGTGCCTCCTGCGCCACTGGGTTGGGGTGCAGGAGCGTGGCAGGGCACAGTGGTGACCACACGGAGACACCACCACTGCCCCTCAATAGGGCCTCTGAGTGACCGTTCCTAAGGCCTGCACACAGAGGAGTGTGGTGGCACCTTGAGGAGCACAACCAGGACCCCCACGATGTCCCAGGCTGGGGAGAGCGTGCACAAAGCAAGCAAGTAACGGAGACAATACTCACACGTTGTGTACACACAGATCAACACAAAACACATCGAAGTCACAGCATAAAGTAAAAGAGAAATTATTGCATAACAAATTTTTCTCAGCTCTCTGGGGAAAATAAAGACTGACAGCTGTGGGTTTAACAGGTGTTGCTAGAAGATGAGCTACTTATTAATACTGCTAGGAAGGAAAAGGATGATAAAAACTATAATGTGATTAATTATTTATGTTTACGAGCACGATTTTTAAGAGTTACAGTCTGTCATGCAAATCGCTTGGTCTGGTTCGACTCGACACGTCAACACGTCGCAGCTCGGAACGTGCCTGAGGGCTGTGCACAACACGTGAGGTGACTGCCAGGCACTGCCAGGCAGCAGGGCCCTGACCCCACAGAGCAGTGCCCGGCCCGGAGCCGCCGCTTGCCCAGCAGCAGCATGGCCAGAGCGGGCACAGGCTGGAACAGGGGCTTCTCACCAGCACAGGAACTGGAAAACTCCTGCTGCGATTCCTTCGCAGGCAGACCGACGGTAGAGCAGAGGTGAGAGCCCTGGTGGTCCCAGTCCCCCTCCCCTCCAGCTGGTCACTGCAGGGTGACGGCTCCTGCCAGCCCGTGCGGTGACCGACACCTGGGCACTGGGGTCCCACACCAGGAAGGAACGGGCTTGGCTGGACCATGGAGCCGCAGCACCGGTGTCGCCAAACCAGCCGTGGATTAGCATAGAGCAATTACCCACCCCGCTCTTCTGAAAAGAAAATTGGACACGAACATTTGCAGGAACTCACAAAGACAGACTTTGTCAGACCTAACAGGGCTGATAAGGGAAGAGCTTTTACAAGGGACACCAAGAGATGCATCAGTTGAGCGCGAGGCTGAATACAAAACAGTATTAGTGCAAAAAAGAACAAAGAAAAGGCCTGTTCTGCGTAAGAACTGGTAATACATTAAAAATTTAAAACCTGGCACGACAAATCTGGATACTCCCTGCAGAAGACAACTGATATTAATGAACAGGCCTGTGCATTCATTGTCTGGGATCCCAGAGGAAAAAAATAATGCTGGTTACACTGAATTTTTTAAAGAGAAATTTTTCCCTGCACAAACAGCTCTTCTGCCAAAGCACCAGCCTACTCCTGGCAGTTTTAACCACCTAAAAACATTCACTTGCCCAAGCAGTGGATTCACCTGAAGGTCCCTAATTTCTTCACGTAATTCCTCAGCATGAGACTCCATCAGAGCCTCGCTGTCCCACTAGCATTGATTTACTCCGTAAGAAGTGCTCAGGCTCGGCTGGACACCCTCTCAGCCCAGGGAAAGCAGCTCCCTCAGCACAAAGGAGTTCAGTCCCTGAATCATTGACCTGGCAGCACTCAGGGAGGGCGAAGCGAAGGCAACAAGGGACTCCCTGGTTTGCACGGGCCTGCCCCACGTTCTGGACATGGGCTGCCAGAGCACCCAGCTGGATTTGGATCCGCATCACTTCTGCAGCAGGACGGAATAACCAGAAAGTTGGGAAATGCTGAACACGGCACACGCTTGTCTGCTGGTGGACACAGCACCAACATTTATCCAGGCAGTGACAAAAAGCAGGAGAATTGCTCAGCACTTGGTCAGCATTGTCACTCACTTGGCACACGGAATGTGAAAGTCTCCGTGGGAAACCTCTCCAGGTTGTGTTGTAAGATCTGGGCAGCCACAAAGCCCATCAGCTTCACAAAATGTGTTGTGGAAAGTGGAAACACAAACCCCAGGGGCCTGGCAGAGAGAGGAATACATTTGGGAAGGAGGAGCTGGGCAAAGCTGGGGGCAGCCAGGGCACCCAAGCCCAAGGTTGCACAAGGGGCTCAGCCCTCAGCCAAGCCACCCACGCTGCTCCCAGCTTCCCAAGGGCTGTCCATGAGCTCAGCCTCTCCTGCTCCATCCCAAAACATGCACGGCTCCTCGGCGGAGGGGCTTTGGGAGCACCCTTACAGCACAATGCCATCCTGGGGACACCCAAGGATGCCCAAGGCCACCGGTGCCAGCTGGCGAGCGCGGCTGTGAGCGGCACTCGGCTCGGAGCGCTGGCAAGGGGGGCACACCGCAGCGCCCGCTGCCCCTCGGCTCCACACCACACCTCCGTGCCCTGCCAGAGCCAGGGCTGTGCACGGCCGCACACTCGAGCGCACACAACAAGCAGAGTTCATTGTCACCGCTGTCGCCGCCGCACTCCGGAGGTGCAGGGTGTTTGGGTGGGAGCCCACCTGCCCGCAGCACTGCGCCGGGGGACACGCTGGCAATATCAGCCGTTTGCAGCAGGGTCACCCGCGCAGCACACAATTATGCCGGGGTGAGCTGTGGCAGAGGGAACGCCTCAAGTTTTAAACTGTCATTAGAATACCGTGGCCTGGTTTTAACAATGCAGCAGCGCTTCTAATGATCTTTAAGGTAATTCGCTATTCAGACCCGGAGCAAAAGATGCAAATGTACCACTGAAAGCTCCTTATTAAATACCCACAGGCTACAGTTCTGTACAATAAGTGGTCCAGGTCTTTTTAGAACATCCTAATTAGATGAACAGAGATGCAGAAAAATGCAAAACCAGGTCATGCAGCAAAAATGTTGGGGGGAAAAAAAGAGCTGCCAAACAACCCCCCTCCAAGCCCCTCATTAAACACCCTCCCCCACCCTGCAGCCTTTATTAAACCCTCACATGTGATGAAGAGGAGCCAAAGGCTCCCAGTCCACCATTGCCCCCAAAACAGAGGTGCCTGATATTGTTAAAGTTAAGTTTTCAGTTTATTGCCAGGGATATGTCTAAGTGATGATATAAATAATACTATGAATAATACATTAAGCAAAAACCCAATCTGAAATTAAATTCGCCTTGGGTTATCTCCCTTTTTCCTATATACATACAGAATTATTATGCACTAGGGGAAAAAAAAAAAGCACATATCAAGGTAACACTTTTTCCCCCTTTGAAAGTAGCAAGAATCACTGCCCCTAAATAGCTGCTGCCTCGCATGGAGACATCAGACAGAACTTCCTTTCTCACTGGAATCAGGGGAGAAGCTGGGAGACAGGTTTCAGGGCTGATTGGAAGGCTCCTCTCAGCACAACTCCCGCAGAGCTGCTGGCTCTGCCCCAGTGTGGCTGCACATGCAGGAACCTGCAGCACCATTTGCAGGTGCACCAAGGTCCCTCAGACCCTCCCACCAGCCTCACTGGGGCCATTTACCCTCAGTGCTGGGAGCTGCTCTCACATTTATCTATCTTTATGTCTCCGGTTTGGCTCTGACGAGCACCAGCCCTTTACTCACTAGCTGGTTAGCATTTAGCACTGACCGCGCTGTGATTTCCAAACATTCCCAGCACAGCCAGAATAGCAGAACAGGAATTATCCAGACTCACATCTGGTGAAATCCAAAACATACCAGGCAAAGGAGGGGAGAGCTAAGCAGGAGCTGGCTGGTGAGCTGGGCTGTGCACTGAGGTCTCTGCCCCAACCCTATCGCAAAACTGTTTGGGATATCAAACCACTTGCTCTCCTTGTGCCTCAGTTTCTTCAGAACATAAGACTGTGGTACTCAGGTCACTCCACAAAGTCCGGAGGAGCCTTAGCTAAAGAGCACTAGGACTGAAGGGCTCAAAAACATACTGGCACTTATTTCCCACCAACCCTGGGGCACCAGTGCAGCCAGGCCTCATAGCCCCTACCAAAACAAGCTGTGTCTTCTCCAAGCACAAGGCAATAGATACGAACTGGGGATCTTCTGAAGGAGCACCTTCATATGCAGGTCCCTCGGGTGGCCCTGCATGGCACTGGGGATGTGCAGCCTCTGCCACTGCTGCTGGAGCTCTCCAAACTCCAGGGCACTAACATAAATTACGGCGATTCACAGGCTGGTTTTGTCATGTGAACATCAGTTCAAAGGCAGCCGGGGGGACCAAAAAAGCTCATTTCCTGAATTCTCCAGGAGAGAAAATCTGGGCGACTGATTAGAGAGTCTGGGAGAGGGCAGGAAGGGCATCGTGCTCTGCCCTTCCGAAGCACAACTACCCCACCCAAACACTGACAACCCTGGACAGGCGGGACATTCACATCCATTCTGGTGCCATAGGTGTCTCCTTAACACTAAATACAAGTGTTTGGTGCCAACACATCCCAGCTTTTCCTCCTCTCCTCCAGCTCTGCCCTACGGACAGCTGGAGCCTCAGGGAGCAGAGGCTGTGCCCCCTGGCATGGCAGTTCTGCTGGAAAATGGGCAGCATCTTGGCTTTCTTCTTCCATCCCTGAGCTTCGCCTGCAAGTGACGCTGGGCAAGACATGGTTAATGCACTAATTACCATAATTAAGAGTTGCCAATTTAATTATAGCTGAGAATATTAATGCTGTAACATTTGTTGGAGTGCAGAAAACAAACCTTTAATGCGCAGACTTTGTTCGCAAACATCTAATGGAGCCCTCCTCCACTTTGCTTGGTGCTTCAATGCTGACACAACAGTGATAGGTTCAGATTGAAGAACTTGTCAGCAATCAGGCAGGAGGAGGCTAATTAGCTGGCAGGTTAATGAGTGTGATGGCTCTTGACAGCATTTTGTTACAGCCTCTACTGTATTTAAACAATAAATGATTATTACTTAAACACCACGGAGATCGTCTTATTAGGAGAGCTAGACCATATATTTATTTTCATAAAAATTAGATTAATCCCGCAGTGTAAAGAATAAAATGTAAAATTTTGGCTGATTATATCTCACCTTTGAATAACCTCCAGGGTATCTCATCAGAGGAGGAGAGCACAGGTTTGCGTGCCCTTGTGCCCTCCAGGAGAAGGCATCCTGTGCCAGCCCCATGGGGTGGGAGCCGGGCAGCGATGGACTGTGAGCCGCAGCAGTGCCATTCCCAGAGCTGTCATATTGCCTGCTCCAACCAAACACACAGAGCAGATCCTTCCTCATGGCACCTCTGGGTGCAGTGCGTGCCAGGGCTTTGCCATCCCCCCAGTCCTCAGGCCCACGCCAGGCTCTGAATTTTTCTTCCTTTGACAACTGGGATTTGGAAACAGGTGGTGAAGTAGAGGAATGGCTCTGTGGAGAGATTAACCCATTTTTCCGTCCAGTTAAGGGGGAAAGGGGACATTTTACAGCACTCCTGTCATCCATAAACATAATGAGAGTGAGAAGGAAGGTGTCTGCATCCAAAAAATCCAAAAGCACAGAAATATGGTGCCGTTCCTGCAGAAAAGGCAGGTGGGAAGGAGCCCCTGGCTATGGTCTGAACTGTATTTACAGGACAGCCAATTGCAAATATGTGTCCACAAAAACCTTATCTGAAGAGAATTAAATTGAATCTTTGGCTGTGTAATAATAAGGGAGGGTTATTTCAATTTAATATTTACTGTTCCCTAGGAATTTGTACATAAACATGGAAGAAACAAAAGGCCTCACCTGCTGAGACTAATACCATTTTCGAAATTATTTTTGCATGCATGAAAATGATTTGTGCCCCTCAGTGCTGCTGCTGAACATGGGAATAAAACCAGAAAAGGCACTGAACTGAAATCCTGCTTCATCTGTAAGACCGTGGGTTAAATTTTTAAGACTCAAACCATCACGGGCTCAGTGCCTGGCAGCAGCAGCACACAGTCAGTGACACCTGCACAGGTAAGGGCAGACCCCCGCAGCTCCCCGGGGCAGCAGCAGCCTAATTCCCACGGGAGCCAGCTCCGGCACCAGCAGCTCAGGGGCACAGCCCCACCTCACGTTCCTGGGGACGAACCCTGCTCCCAAGAAGTCACCTGGGCTCTCAGCCACATCCCCAATTTCCTAGAGCACCACTAGCACCACACGGAACCTCGCCTGCGGTGAGCCTGGGCCACGCGGAGCCACGCGGAGCCTCGCGGGGAGGTGTGACACCAATTCCAAACTGAGCCTGCATTCCTAAGCTTTGCCAAACACGGGTCTCTCCTCCCAGCCCTGCAGATCGAAGGCTCACACTGCACTATGAAACAGGGATAGGTGTGTGAACATACAGAACTCAGCAACTACGCCAAACTTCACTACAATGCTCTTGAACACCTCAGCTTGAAGCGGCTTATCCAAATTTTATTTTTTGACATTAAAATATTAATGGCATTTGATGGAGCAATTTTAACCCAATGCCATCCTGGGAAGAGCTGGCAGCTGGCAAAAATCACCAGGCTCTCTAGCTGTTTAAATGAGAATATTCTTCAGTCTGAAAAATTATTTATAGAGGGTTTTTTTACTACCCTTGTATACTGCAATGTTATTTCCTTTCCCACACACTAGCAAAGTCCATTTTCACAACTGCTATAAAGCGGCATGTTCACAGCTAGTAAAACAACTCAATAAATAGCCTCGCGAAGCTATAGCTGTCTCATATCCTTTCCTCAATAAAAACAGAGGTGAACTGCTTATTTTCAGCAGCACACTATAAGAAGACAGAAGCATTATGACTGCTCATACATTCTGACTATCATTTGCCACAAGCTATATCTGTCAGCATTAAATAAAGCTGCATTATAAATGTAAACAAAACACCCACATCTACCAAATGAGCTGTCCGCCATGGCTGCAGGCAGGAATTGAACCCGCTTATTGACTCAGCTTGCTCTTTTTATTTATTCTCCTACAAAGACATGCATTTACTTTACCCTACAAGCAGAGTGGGTTTAGGGGCGGTGACTTGTCTCCTGCACAGGCAGAAAAGGCAGGTTGGTGACAAATGCAGATCTTAATGGGAACACCATTAGGTGGGCAAACATTGAACTATTATTGAAAAACTGATTTATTTTAAAAGGTTATCCTAGACCAAAACACTACATCATAAATAATTTGCAGGATCAGTCAAGTGAATTTATACTTATGATTTTTTTTAAAAAGGTAATTCATTGCAATCAAATAATAATGCCAGTTGGAGAGGAATTACGCTCAAATATCAACTGCTCAGAATTTACAGTCTGAAGAGGTTAAAAGGTGCTTGGCTCTACAGCAGCACAGAGCAGGCTGCTCCTCTGACAGAGGTTATACATCTCTCCCGACTAGAAAAAACTTCTGTCTCTGTCAGACAAAATTCACCTTTGCACAAGCCCAGAGCAGCCACTGACAGCCCCTGGGCCAGCACAGGGGGACACCCAGCTGTGCCCCCCATGGGCACACTCCTCCAGCCCCCACCACCCCCACGAGACCCTCCTGGGCTCGGGGATGGGGCATCTGCCACGGGAGAGCAGGACCAGGACCTGGAATGCACAGCACAGAGCTGCCGGTGGGTGCACTCGGAACTCTGCGAGATAACACAAGTGCTGTAAAAATACTGCATGTTCCCCAATTAATAATTGCAATCAATTATTTATATAGGTATTCACATTTCTACAAGGCAGGGAGAATAATTATAAATAATGCATTGGCTAGGAGGGAATTCAGGCTTTTTTACTATTTGCTGTAGAAGAACGAGGTTCGGCCAGAACTGTAAACAAATACTGTGGGGCCATTTCTGGAGCAGGACTGCAAAGTGTATCAAACTCTGACTAGACCTCGTAGCAGTGGAGACACCACTTCCATGGCATTCAGGTAGCCATTAAAGGAGTTTCCATTGTATTCCTACAATCTGATGCTTTTCTCTCAGACCTAAGAGAAAGCTGTGCTTGGAGACAGCTTCTCTTCTGTCAGGCAGTGCCGTTAGAGCTGCAAAGATAATATTCCTTGGAAAAGTCACCACAACTCCAAAATTATCTTTATTCTTTATACCTGGAACTAGCTGCCATGTGGGAGGGTGCTGAGGTGCCCAGTGTCACCAGGTGCCCTGCCCAAGGCACCATGGACCTTCCTTCCTCTTCCACCCCCATCCCACAGCGCCGGTGCCAAGCACTCCCAGAGACGGGAGCTGTGTCCAGCAGAGGCAAACCCTGAAGAGGCTTCTGGCACACACAGACCGTGACCAGAGCAGCACCACAAGCACTGCTGCACTGGCTCTGTGTAAAGCAGATTTTGAAGCAATATCACATCACCACTGCGATGTGATACTGCTCTTTCCTTTCTCTCCAGAGCATGGCAGAGAAATCCAAAGGTGACATCAAAATGGGAAGAGCGAAAGCCCAAGTTAAGCAATTGGATGAAGCTGGCACAAGCCCCCACGTGAATGGACAGGAACGAGTGTTCCACTGTTTCATATCATCCATTCTTCTAGCGGCTGATATCAAATATTCCTGCTTTTCCATTTTAAGATAAGCTTGCTAACAAGAAATTAGCAGGCAGCTCAGAGCAGCTTTCCATTGGGTAGCTGCATCAGTGTTTAAGATGTTTACAGAGAAAAAGAAAATCAGTGTAAGGAGTAGCAGAGAGTAATTAATGTATTGTAGTGTGGAATTTCCACTTCCTACATCCATTTAAATCAAATCAAGTTTGGCAGTGGCAGAGTAAATCAAGGGACAGCCACCAGGGAGAGGGGATCGGCAGAGGCATTAGAGCCAGATCCAAACCTGTGCCTCACCCAAGCTCCCACTATTATTACTTGTGCAAAGCAAATATTCAGCCTCCAACCCTAAATCATTTCAATTCCTATTTCCAAGTATAATTTAATCTTTTTCAGCGACACTTGATGCTTACTTCATCACAGCATAATGACAGATTAAAAAGTTGTTGAATTAAATATTAAAGAGGACTTCAGGCAGTTCTGCATTTTTAAGGAATAACACAGATTGGAGATGAAATGAGAAGCCCAAATGCATATTTTATTCCAAAAGGAAAGAATACATATATTTTTCCTCCAGGCCACCTACTTTGTAATAAAACATAGGGCAGGTTTTTATTTAGTGGATAAAAGCATGATATAGTATTATAGGATTCGTATCACTGTAAACTGGTACTGTGCCATGGTGTCAAAGCCAATGACACCATGAGATCAAACACAGCCCTTTGTTAAATACCTACATGTATCTGTGCTGCTTGGCTGTACTGGGTATAACTCCATATAGCCATTCACAATATTTTCATTAGACTACCTAAGCACAATTTATTGACTCTCAGATGTGAAAGTTTATCTTGTGATGACACCTCCTGCATGACATCAAAGCACGGAATGCAAAACATAATTTAAACTATTACTGAAATATAAATCACTCCAAGGAAAATTATGTCAGCACATGAATAAAAATAGTCACTTATTTAAAGTGTAGTTTAAAGTGTCTGGAAGTCTTGGAAGATAAACAGAGATGACAACAAGTTTTGAACTTTAAAAGAAACCTCCACATTTCAATGAAAATTGTCCCAACCTATTGTATCACAACACAATATTAGGGGATTAATCTTTACGTACAGAAGGATCAAGATGTTCATCTTTAATGTTTTACATATGTGTTAATATTTCTCCTTGTCTTTTTAGATGGTCATCTCTGTACAGGTCACACATTTTGCATTCACTCCATAACAAGCACGATGTCCACATGCACGGAGAGGCAGAAGAAGGATCTGGAGAGGTTTTTCATGGCTGTGAACATGGTGAAATGGGAGGTGGCACCAGGATTCTCATCAAACCCTCATCTCAAGTTAACTCAGTGCCATGTCCAGTAAATATTTTCACACGTGTGCAGTTTCCCATCCCTGATTTGTGGTGTTACCCAGAAGAGTCTGGTACCCCAGTGTGGATCGGGGCCATGGGCTGGCGATGGCACACCGCAGCACCATCCACGCCAAGCACAGCTCTGGGCAGCGAAAAGTGACCCATTCCCAACCATTTCTCCTGGCACCACGAGGAGTGATCTCGCCACAGAACTAAAGCCTTAGATGCTGCAAACAGACAAAATATCACTGTAAAAAAACCCAAACAACAAATTAAAAGATCCCTGCTCTTCTCTTGCAGACGCTGGCCCCGCAGCCCCACAGAGGCCACACAGCCGAGCGCTCCCGACCGTGCCAGGCAGCCCTGGCAGCCACCCCACCGTGCCACCGCCCCAGCCTCAGCGGCACGGCCTGGCCCCGCCGGGGCAGGGGCAGGGGCAGGGCTCGGTGGTGGCCCCGGGCAGTGGAAGCGCTCGGTGGTGGCCCCGGGCAGGGGCAAGGCTCGGTGGTGGCCCTGGGCAGTGGCAGCGCTCGGTGGTGGCCCCGGGCAGTGACACGGCCTGTCCCCACCGGAGGCAGGGCAGGGCTCGGTGGTGGCCCCGGGCAGGGGCAGGGCTCGGTGGTGGCCCCGGGCAGTGGCAGGGGCAGGGCTCGGTGGTGGCCCCGGACAGCGGCACGGCCTGTCCCCACCGGGGCAGGGCAGCGCTCGGTGGTGGCCCCGGGCAGTGGCAGGGGCAGGGCTCGGTGGTGGCCCTGGGCAGCGGCACGGCCTGTTCCCCACCGGGGCAGGGCAGCGCTCGGTGGTGGCCCCGGGCAGCGACACGGCCTGTCCCCACCGGGGCAGGGCAGCGCTCGGTGGTGGCCCCGGGCAGCGACACGGCCTGTCCCCGCCGGGGCAGGGCAGGGCAGGGCTCGGGGGCAGCACGGACCGCCCCGTGAGGGACACCGCAAGGCCGCGGGGCTCCAGCGGCGCCGGGCCGGGCCTGGCCGCAGCCTCCCCGCAGTGCCGGGGCGCCGTGAGCTTCTCGATTAGGGGGATATTATTAATTATTACTGCCGTTATTAATACCAAAGGGATCGTGGCTGTGTCTTTGTGAGCGCACCCACTCTGCCGGGGAGTCATTAAGCCGCAGAACAATACGGCGGCGAGCGACAAGAGCAAAGCCATTGTTCCCTGCCAGCCTCGCGGCCTGCGCCCATGTAAATGAACTTAATGCTCTTCATTCAGGCGCACTCGGAGGGTTCTCATTTACTGCCTCTCTCTCTGTGACAGCATTTTCTCACCAGCCCTGACTGCATAATTAATGCAAATGCAGCCTTAGTGTCATGAGCCGGGCTCCTTTGGTTTACTTTGGTACGACACTTACAGAGGAATATTAACTAGAGAAAGCAGCATCACAACAGGGGTGGAAAATCAGCCTGTCAGGGACTCATTCCAAATGCCACGGAAAGGAGAGCGCCTTCAAGATTGTTTCATCAAGGTGATTGAGAACAAAAACTACTGAGGAAAATTCGAGCTTACATTTATGAGCTTCTCCACATACATTATTTATATCACCTGAACCTATAGGAACGTTATTTCCCAGCACATATTCATACAAAGACAGTGTTTGGGCTGAGAACTGGAATTGCATGTACACAGAGGAAGCTGTGCTGGTGCCAGGTGAGGGCCAGCGCAGCCTCGTGTGCGTGTCCCCGCGCTCCGAAGGCACAGCACAAGGATTTATCCCCGCGCAGCTCTACACATGCTCGCTCCTCAAAAAGGTCACTGAGCCGCGTACCCGATATAGCCTTTGCAGGGATAATCCTGCATTTTAATCCTGCCTGTTCCAATCAAAATTGGCTCTGTTGGGTTTTTTCTTTCCCAGTAAACCAGACAGCAATTCTGCACTAAATACATGCGAATTTAAAGCAGGAGGGCAGGATCCAGCCCTGTTCTCAGCACTTTGTACCCAGCCTTGCAAGCTGCCTTGCCTTTTTTCCACAGCAGCCACACTGGAAATGTTTATTCAGATTAATCCTGCCTGTATTTCACTACCAGACAGAGCTCTGCCTTGTATTTTTGATCTGGAACAAAAGGAAATTCATGAGCACTGTATGTTTATTTGCTTTGCTGCTTATTCTTTGGCTACACTGAAAGAATGTAGTTACACTGAAAAACACACCTCTTGGTATGTTTCTTTCTGGAATTTGAGAATTTCTGCATTGTATTTCATTATTGCCTTCTGCCCCCAAGCACACCAACACTGTTCAGACCTTCTGAGAACGCTGCTGCCCTTTACCCAACTGCTAATACCACAGTTCACAAAAATACCCATCAGACTCCTGCCTCCTCCTCCCCACATCATGCTAATTCAAAAAGCACAGGAATTTTAGCAGCAATAAATATGGACCCGGGTTATCTGCTCTCCCGTTTTGGAGACTCTGGGTCACCTTTTTGATGTGTGTGTAAAGACCGGAACCTTGAAGTCTTTTTTTGTCTAGGATTTCCTGGTGATCCCCAAAACCTGCAACTTTCACAAAACAAGAATCGAAATAGTGAAATCTGTTATTTAATGCTAAAAACCAGTGACGCCCATCTGCCAAATCCGAGCAAGCTGGTTCTCTATTTGTTTACTTGCCAGTGAACAGACAAACCAAGCCTGGCCAGGGGACACCCAAGTGCTCTGTGGGCAGCTCCAGCAGAGGTGACCATGTCCTGTTTCCCATGTGCTTTCAGACGGAATGCAGCACAGCCACAGTCCCTTTGTCCAGGATCTGTGCCCAAAAGGAGGGCCCTGCGAAGGAGATGTGTGAGATGAGGCTCAGGGCTGCGGGAGCTGCTGTCACAGCAGGAGGGGAGCCTGGTGACAGCGGCCGCTGGGTCTGGGCTGCAAGTGTCACCCACCCCTGCTCCACAGAAGGACACGGCTGATCACAAGCAGAGCTCAAGCGCAAAGGTTCCCTTCGTGCTGGTTTTTCTGTTTGCAGTCCCTCCAAGCCAAGGTATTCTGCACGCCCCGGCCTCCCCTTCTCCTTGCCTCACTGCCATGAAGGCAATTCCAGCAGCAGCGTGCCGCATGTGCCACAGTCCTGCCCCCGCGCCAGGCAGCCGCTCCATTCCCCAGGCAGGCGCAGAATCCGCCTGCCCCAGGGTCAGGCATGGGCCACGGACAGCCTGACACCTCCCTGCTAGCCAAGGCCCTCCCCGGTTTAACTGAATATACAAAAACTGAAAATAATACCTTTATCCCTCTAATATCCCATAGAACTGAATGGATCAAACGAACATGCCAGTCGAACGGTTTATTTTAGACAGGAAACAGCCCCGCAGACCATTATTACAAATTAAAGGTATTATATTGAAGTCATTTTTAATCCCTTATAAATGAATAACCCTTCTACCAACATTAAATCATTTTCTTCTGCACAAGTAACATTTCCTTTCGGCAGCACAGGATCTATTCCCCCGCAGACCGGGAGCTATCCTTCCGTCAGAGCCGGCGGCGGCTGATTACACCGCACCAGGACTCATAAAATTCCCACAGAACTGGCACTTGCATCTTCCCAGGGCAGCGCTGCTTTCTCTCATCCATAAGCAATAATGCCACTTTATTCTCTGTAATCAGCACGCAGATGATTATTTAGACGCAGCCTCATAATCCTCCTCACAGCAACCACGGAAGATCTCGATCTGAAATCTGCAGCCAAGGAATTCCCCCTCCTGCAAGCAGGGACGTGGGAGCCAAGCCCCATTCCGCAGCACGGGGACTTGCACTGGGCTTATTTATGTTTGGAAGCTGGACAGAAAGTGGAGCAGGAGTCTAGGAAAGGAGCAAGTTCAGACAACTTTGAGCAGGAACCACACAACGTCCGTTTCGGCACAGCTCTAATAGGGCATCAATATTGTCATTTAAACTTAGGATCAGTACACAAATGTGCTATAAATGGGAAAATCCCTTGTGATACTGGTGTGAAACACGCAGCTCATTGATTTTGTTCTTGATGGTCGGCTATTAAAGCGGCGAACACACTGACCTTGTGTGCACAGGCAGACAGTGTGCATGCAACATAAAGTTGAAAAACAGCTTTAAAATGACTGTTTAAAACTGCAGACTGCAAACCTTCAAATACAGACAGGCATTCCATAGTTTATTTTAAATTGGCAACCGCAATTTAACAAGCTATTCCAACAAAGGATTAGCATAGCATGTGCTTTTCCTTAGCCATCAATTATGACATGGGGAATGCAGGGCACAACTTCAGTGTCAGATTACAACGTGCTGCACAAACCCACTCACAGCGCTGCCTCCTTGCTCTGCAATTCCCACCTCGCAGAAGCCAGGCCACAGCAGCTCCCCGGCATCATCCTACATCTCCATGGACCTGCACATTACAAGACCTTGGTTGCTTCTCTGCCATATTTTTACCATTTAAATGAAGAAAAACCACACACTGTATTTACTTCTGTGCTCTCATTTCAAATAAAGCCTCAAGTGCATCTCTTTGTTGTAGATTCCATTAGATAAACATTTTTATTTTTAAAAAATTGATTAAGTATTGAATATTTTCATAGGATGCAAGCAGCAATTTCCACTTAGCTCAATGACAATTTCAGATGCTTGACCTGTTATTAGGCATAAAATTAACAGTTTTATCAATCTCAAATATGGGATGACTGCATACAGATACTGAGGTGGAAAATGCACAAGCCTAAGAAGATGTGTATATAATTTACCAAGATTTAAAATCTTATCTTCACACAAATTTGCTATACTTACAAATGTCTGCCTTAAGAATTGAAAAAATAATAAGAATTATACGTATTTTAAATAAGAAAGTTTTTATTATCCCCATCACGTGGATGCAGAGTGGATTTCATCTGAAGAGGGAGGGGGAGCCCCTGTTTTAGCTATTTTTCCTGTCCTGCTGTCCTTTATCCTGCATTTGCCTAAAGGCTCTCAGTAAATTACACTCCAAGTAAATGACTGTAATTTACCCGTTGAATTCCCTTGTTCAGGAAAAGCACACACCACACATTCCAGCGTTTCCACAGCTCAAATTTACCATTCTCGGTGTCAAGAACAATCCACGGGCAGTAATTTGAAACTGTTTGAGCCTTCAAATAAGGGAAATTAGAAATGTTTTGAGAGCTAAGATTTTCAGTGAGGAGATAAAACCTGATAAAATCTGTAACAGTTCAATTCCTTCTCCTTTCTATTTATGAGCAGGGCATTAACTGTGCTGCTCAGCACCCTCGCCCAGCCCTGTGCCGATCCTGCCTAGGAAGCAAAACTGGTAATAAATGGGAAGCGTTCTTAATGAGGGGAAAATTTTTAAAGGCCTAACAACAAAAATAAACACAGAGGAATGACCTTCCAGCAAAGCCGAGCAGCAGCACAGCACCAAGTCCCAATCCACCCGCGGCCAAACTCCCTCAACTCCGCCAGGAATTCCCCCCAAATTCCCGACTAGGCTTAAATTCAGCCATTTGTTATCCCACGGCTCAACCCTGACAACAGAGCTGAGGCTGTACAGCTGGGCAAATCTCAAAATTAAAATATTCTATAAAACAGGATTTTAATTAACGTCTAGAGCGATTAAAGCAGAGAAATCCATACATGTTGGTGATGAATTATCCCACGCGGCTGCGGGGAATGTTCTGGGCCCAGTGACGGATACGCTGCCCAGGCAGACACAGACACCTCCCCGCGCAGACCCCACCGCTCTCACGCTCCGTAACCGCAACCGCCTATTTCACTCTGTCTAAAGGCAGGTTTTCATATGGTAAAACTGTTATAAATCCTCATTATCCTAAATAAAATTACAGCACTTTAAACATTTCCAGGGAGAACATTCTCTCTTCTAAACAACTACCTTAGCGAGTAATAGGAAGCAATATGGTTGCACTTGTGTCACAGTTGGAAGTCTTTTTAAACTGTCGCCCTGCTAGCAAACCAATTCTACATATTAAAATGAATGGATTGCTTATTTCAAGGGGAAAAATCATTTATAAAATCAAGACCATTATTAAGATACTGTGACTTATTTCCACTCCAGAGTGCACAAGAAACAGATAAATGCAGCAACCTATGCAGCCTGAAATGTCTTTTTTTTGATGCCACAATTTTCTTTTTCAAATGAGTCATCCATGCGTACAAGTAAATTAAAAATTGATCTAGATTCCACATGCAAGGAGCTGAAGTTTTTACACGTTTCCATATTACAAACAAGTACAGAGCTTGCAAACATCTGGCTCCGGGCTTTTATTTCTGAAACAGGAGAGATCTGCCTCCTGCCCCCCCTGCTCGATGCTCACAGTGCCAGAGGTGAACAGGCAGGATTTTGGCTGGGTGCTGCAGCCACACCCAAAATGCAGCAGGTCACTTTAATTTCTAGGGTGGAACTGACTGACCTCTTCATGAGTTGTCATCTTACTCCAAAATAACACCCTGCTCCGGCCATATCGCCTATTTATTCAGGACCCTTTAACAGATTCGTTGTTTGGATTAAATCTAATCAGAGGTTCAGTTAATGCCCCACAGCAGGTTTGGGAGCGTGCACCTTGTAGTCACTGAGTAAATTATAGGATCCCTATAATTTGATGAGAACATGTGGGCATTTTTCCACAAGCTCATAAATTACTGATTGCTTTTTGTAGGTTCCATTGATACTAATGTGTGCTTCCCTCCACGGCTCTGCCCCAGATTGTTGCTGGCACAAACATCGCCACTTGGAAACCCAGTAAATTACAGAAACATGTTTAATCATGAGGTTTAAAAATTTTGCACATTAATGATGGGGAAGGCTGCAGTTCTTGAGCTGCAAACAGCCTCGCCGTGGGTTGCCCAGGGCAAAAGGCTTCCAGCACAGATCCGCTTTCAGGTACAATGGTGTGGCTGGGATTAGCACAGGAGATCCCTCGGATGGGCTTTTCCCCTGCAAACTCTTACCCGCCAGCATTTCCATTTTCGTCCCACTTGGTCCCACTCCCCAAACCAGGCAGCAGCCTCGGCACACACTGCACCTTGTGCAAACCTCATTTTAATGGGAAAGGCAGCTAATAATAAAGCAATTAGCTACTCAACTAAGAAACTGCCAGTTTTGCTGTTGTCTTTTTTTTAATCATTGAAAATTTCTCTGTTAATTTCCAGTCATTTGTAGAATCCGTTTCCATAATTGCAAACCTGGATGGATTGTTTCTAGAAGTTGAACCATGGCTGATGCCAGCAGAACCTACGAACACATAAAAGCTTCAGTTTCTAATGTCACCATCAAGCCAAAAACAATTACACCCATTTGAATTATGGCAACCAATAAACTTAGATAATCACCATATGCAACATAACATTTTGGCACTTGAACTAAAAACTCTTGTAGACAACTATAGATTGCTGCTAATGTTGAGCGTTCTTGTCCTACCCAAGGCTGCCAATAGAAATGCCAAAGCTGCTGAATGCTGCTCATCCTCGTAATGTTGTCAGTGAATGGCACATTCACACAGCCCCCAATCCTCTCTTCCCAGGCATGGTCTTCTCCAGCTGCAGCTTAATTTCCTGTGACTTGCCTAATTACTGTAATTAAGGATTAATTGCCATTAATTATTCACACATAAGCTCATCGCAAATCATGGGGTAAATGTCTTATGAAAGCTGCCATACAAGCCATGTATAAACACACTGGGATGCTCCAGGCAGGAGAATCTATCACTCAGCCCTGAAGCAAATCTCTGTGCTTCTCTTACAAAAACAGCTATAACTCTCCGAAACTCGACAGTCTTCCCAGGTAAGCATTAGGTTACAGAGCATGTTTTCCTGTGGAAGCCACAACGGTTTTATTAGTACTATAAATGCTGTTTTATCTTTCCAACTGCTATTTTTATGTTTCCATTTTTATTCTACGGTGCTCAGTTTAGGACAAGCGTTTGCTCGGAGGAGGAATGTTGGCCGCTGCGCTCCCGCACCCCGCGCGGCGGCTGCCGGGGTTCTGCAGCGGCGCCGTGTGACGGAGCCGCGTGCCAAGGACGGAGCCCGGGCTGGGATGGGAACCCCCAGCGCTGCCATATTCCCAGCTACCCTTGCCAGTGTTTGCATGCTGAGAGTGCTCAGCACTAAATAGCCTCCCAGAGGGCAGAGTGTCCTGCTAGGCAGGGCCAGAAAAAACCCAAAGCCCAGCAAAGGTGCTGAATCTGACGGAACCAAACCAGGAGCAGCAATGGAATGATGCAGCGTTACCTGGCTGCCCTGGGCGTTCCTCTGCTTTAGTGTAACTGTGTGCCATCCACGTTGCAAGCAACCTAAAGGGTGAAGCAGGTTTCTTTGTAAGTGCACCACCACAACATGGGGTGTTGGCAGCGTGGGCACGCGGTGCTGACTGATCCGCACACGGCAACCAGAGTGGGCATTGAAGCCAGGCCCCCCTTCCCCAAAACTGTGCATTACTGTCAGCCTCCCAGTTCCTTCACTGCCAGGTCAGAAACTGTAAGAATTTGATTTAACAGAACGAACTGCAGTGCTGGGGTGTGTTGCGCCAGGAGTCAAGGAGATCCTACATCAACGCTTGCGTTACCACTGAAACACTGCCCCAGGAAATTTAAGTGTACGCAGGCAGAATGTTGCTCTAATTGTTATGTTAGTACCTTCTGCAGCAAATTAATGCATGAAACATTTTCATTTCGGTACATAAGTTTGTGTGTCTGAGTTAAACATTTATGTTAATGGACCTTCTGGCAGATCTGTAATGTTTCAAATACTCTTGTAGAACAGCTTTTTCTAAATACATCATTTAGCAGTTCTTTCCCCATTTTCTACCTGATCTGGGGGCATGCAGGAAGAGAAACTATTTCACAGTTTTAAAAACCTCCTGCTTGAGTAACTACAAACTCAGCTGCATTCAGGCAAGGTAGCAATTATGCCTGCACCGCCAACAGCGATGTAGGATTGTATTAAAAAAAATTTTAATAAAAGGCACACTAATAGCCAGCATATGCTGCAATCATAACATCCTGCATCAGCACACTGTGCTCCCGAGCCACAGCCCTGCCAGCACCCATCCCGCCCCCCATGGACCATGCCAGCCCCGAGCACCCTGTGGGGCTGTGGCCAGTGCGCCGTGTGCAGGTGCCCACCCGTACTGGCAGACCCCTGCCCAGGGCTGCCCTCTCCCCCAGCATGGCTCCTGGACACTGTCACCACGCCAGCTGCCCTAGAAACCCTCCCCTGATCTCCATCCTGAGGCTCTGACAGGAGAACACGCACACGGTGTTGGGATGGCTGCCAGGATCCTGGAGCGCGCCAGGACACAGCGCTGCGGGGCTCAGAGCAGGGAAGGTGTCCTCTGACCCTGCAGGTGCCCATCAGGCTGGGGGTGATGGGCATTCCTGTTTGGTGGGGACACATGCCAGGACATGGCTTGGGAGGGGTCAGGGCTGGCCCCAGACTCTCCCCCAGCCCATGCCGAGACCTCTCAAATGCACGAGTGGGTCTTGGCCCATCCCAATGCCTGGGGCTGCCTGCAGCTGCCTGAGGCCCTGGTCCCACGTGTCTGCTCACTGCCCCCTAAATTGGTATTTCCCCATCTCTGATACTCAGGCAGCTGCCAAGCTCTGCCATGTCCCACTCCATTTATGGCCTACCAGCTCCCTTGACCTGGGTAATTAGGGTTTATGTGTTAATTGGAGTAAATACAAATATGGAAGTCTCAGCCATAAATTCCCAAGTGCCGCTGAAGAAGATCCTTAGCAGAGCAGTGCTGAGCCCAGCATGGCCATGCACCGCGAGGAGGAGCGGGCAGGAGAGTGCCCCGCAGCCACTCTGCCCAAGCCTGGGGCAGTTCCCTGACCCCAATTCCCAGTTTTCTGGGCCATGTGGCCTAGGATGGCAAAGGCTTTCCTGGGAGGTAGGCACGCGGCACCGAGCAGAAATGCAAAGCAGAGCCTGCTCGGGTGTGAGTTAATGTTCCTGAAAATACCTGGAGTAAGACCAGGTTTTACAGCCACAGCAGCCACAGGCAGGTCCCAGGGAAGGGG
Source organism: Acanthornis magna (assembly GCA_036785705.1). Taxonomy (NCBI): domain Eukaryota; kingdom Metazoa; phylum Chordata; class Aves; order Passeriformes; family Acanthizidae; genus Acanthornis; species Acanthornis magna. Next base: position 808,776 of record JAWUZG010000123.1, read on the forward strand.
CACGAGGAAAGGTCACTGCCAAAAGCCAAGTGATGGACTGTACCTGGGCTGAGCCGTCCCTGTCCCTGCTGCCTGCCCAGCTCCGCGGGGTCTGGGAGCTGGGAGCTGCTCCAGCAGGAGTGGGCTGCCTGCCCTGGCACACACGGAGCCAACCAACAGCTGCTGCACGGAGGGCAGCCAGACCGGCGGCACGAAACCTCCCCCAGCTCCCATCCCACTGTCCCTCTGAAAACAGTACCTGCAAAACCTGCAACTTCTCTGACAGAAGCACCATTATACTTGAAATATGTGGCTGAATATTACACAGTAAAAGCACTTCCCCCCTTGAATTAATTACATTTCACTTCCCCCCCCTTGTACATAAAGGCTTTCACTGTCCAGCAAAGGGGGCCTCCTCTCCCTGGCAGATATGAAATTTGGCAAGCCTCATTTATCCTGAAATTTATAATTCAACAGATACTTTTGCTAACACTTCTTGATAACATTGCAGCAGAAATGCAAGTCTTAATTCCTGGGCATGAGAGGCTAAATGTAAATGAAAAAAAATACTCTCATTTTTTTGAATTCTGCTTTTAAATCTTACGCTCTGCATGGTTTCCAAATCAGTTTAAACTTTCCTGGAAACTTTTATAATAAACAGTCCTGCTCCATAATTTGATGTTTTTAAATGAAAGCATCCAAGCTAATCTATACAAATTAACAGATGTCCTCCTGAAACAGTTAGAAACAAAGAAATGCAGATGCGAACATCATCAGCATCCAAATGAGCTTATTGTAGGACCCTTTAAGGCACATCTGAGCAGAGCTCCAGCCTGTACTCTACCTTTCAACTTGCAAATGACAGTGTCACCAAACACTGTCCTTCCATCAATCAAGCTGGGTCATGAATATACAAAAGGCAGCCGAGAAGCTGGCTACCTCCTGCAGTTCAACTTGCCCTAATTATCTGGGCCTTTCTTTTTGTTCCCTGGAAGGGTGCACTCCCAGTCAGCTGCTGGGCAGCCCCGGGCTCGTTGCGGGAGGTTCCGCACACTGACCCTCCCGCGGACAGCCAACGCACGGGAAATGTGAGCACCAAATGTCATCTTTCTTATTCATCATTATAAAACTTCCCTCCCCTTTCAAAATACCAATCTGCTGCCATTTTCAGACCCTCCCCCGCACCCCTCCAAGCTGTCATTCCCAGCGCTCGCTGCCAGTCGAGTGAATTAGCATCCTAACTGATGTGCTGTTATTCTCCCGTGCAGCCCTCGATGCGGTAACTAATGACCTCCCCCCAGAAAATCCAGCCGGCCGCCAGCCCCGGCTGCTCCATCCCCAGCGTGGGAGCCGAGAGCCAGGGCCGCCCGCAGGAAAAGCCTTTCCCGGGGAGAGCCGCTCCAGGCATCGCATCCCGAGCAAATCGCTGCTAACGCGCTGCTGTCAGGTGCCAGCGGCAGCGACACGAGCCCGAGTGCTCCCAGGCCACCGAGCCACCCAGCAGCGTCACCACAGTGCCCGTGCCAACTCCAGGACCTTCTTCTGGCAGCAGAGCCGTGCGTGGCAGGGGCTGGACAAAGCACAGCCGGCTGCTGCCCTGCACTCCCTGCATCCCCTGCATCCTCTGCCTCCCTCCATCCCTCCATCCCTGCATCTCCTGCATCCCCTGCATCCCCTGCATCCTCTGCCTCCCTCCATCCCTGCATCCCCTGCCTCCCTCCATCCCTCCATCCCTGCATCCCCTGCATCCCCTGCATCCCCTGCATCCTCTGCCTCCCTCCATCCCTCCATCCCTGCATCTCCTGCATCCCCTCCATCCCCTGCATCCTCTGCATCCTCTGCCTCCCTCCATCCCTGCATCCTCTGCCTCCCTCCATCCCTGCGTCCCCTGCATCCCCTGCATCCCCTGCCTCCCCTGCTGCTGGCCCTGCTGCCAGGCTGGCCCGGAGCTGCCAGGGCGCAGAGACCCTGAGAGCAGCCCGGGCACCGGTGGCTGTACCTCTGTGCCCACAGCCCTGACTGCCATGGGGAGGGCTGTGGTGAGCCCGAGCAGATGGTGCCCTGGAGCCTGGGGTGCTGCCAGAGGTGTCAGGGCACCCCAGCGGGTGAGGGGACACTGCCTGGCCCCCGTGGCAGCTCTCCCTCACAAATGCCACTCCTGAGCTCTGGGAGACAGACGCTGGGCTGGGGCACAGACCCTGCTGTGCCTCAAGGCTTTGACCTGGAACCCTTTGGCTTTGTACCAACTTCAACTCTTCAGCAGCTAATTCCTGTCCTTTACAGTTTTTCCAGGACATTTCAGATCACTTGATGCAAACAAAGAAGCACAAGCCCTCCTGCCCACCCTGGGGACACAGCCGTGTCTGGGAGCGCAGTGCCCCAGTCCAGGTGCGTTCCCACGGTGAGGAGCAGAGTGGCCCACGGGGCAGGAGCAGCCACAGACATGCTGCCCCTGCAGCCAAGGGCCCTCCTGCCCTGCCTTGTGTAACAGAGAGGGGACAGTCCCCAGACAAGGAGGAGAGGAGCTCTACAAGTGGAGGCCCAGATCAGCACTCCCTGGTGCCCATGCAGGGCTGCAGTGGTGCCGTGCCCATCTGCACCCCTGCTCCGGGCATCTGCCCTGCCGGTGCCACGCTGGTGTCACACATGGCCCCCGCCCCCCATCACCCCATGTCCCAGCCCTCTGTCACACCCAGTGCAGCATCCTGGGCAGCCTCTGCCCCTCAGCCCCGCGCCAGAAGGGGTTCCCAGATGTAAAAAGAATTTTGAAACTGAAAGGCAATTCATGTAAGTGAAATACTTCTATGCCTGAAATTCCCTGTAGAACCCGAGAAACTCTAGAAACATGGAGCAGTGAAGAAATCTTCAAATCCCTCTTTCAGAATTGAAATCACTTTATAGACTACCAGAGCTGGAATAAATGTGGGAGGAATTTTAATGACTGCAGGTATTTCCTGCCTGTGAATGACTATCACCCGGTGAGAGGATTGATCCTGGGGGTGGGAACACCCAGAGTGGGCAAAGCCCTCTCACCCACCCTCCAGTCACAGGGCCCCCAACTTTGGCCAACCTCAACCAGCGCTGCAGTGCTCCAGGCATGGCTATCGTGAGCCCCGTGGATCTCTGGGCACAGATAACGTCAGCCCTGCAGCGGCATCAGGATCAGCCTCGCCAGGAGCCATGCAAACACCTATGAAAGAGTCCTGGCCACAGACAGGAGAGCTTTGACCCCGCGGTATCTCCCTCTGCCTGGGCACCAGTGGGCACCAGGCGTTCCCACACATCCCTTTTCAGAGCTGCCCACAGAGCAGCAAAGTTAGGGAAAGTTACTCCTGGAAATGACCTTTAGAAGGATAATTTATCACATAGAAATGAAAGCAAAAATAAAATCTGCATTCCTAATTTCGCCTTCCTTTCAAAGCCGGGTCTCTGACTCCACAAACTGTGTTATATATGTTTACATTTCTATAAAAGCAAGTGCTCCTTGGAGAAGCAGCGAGGTAATTCACATTTGCATCATGTGTAGCTATGATAAATAATAAATATGGAGCTGATAAATGGTACTGTGCAACTGGAAGACCTATTTTTTATTGAATGGCTGACTAAATACTCATGTAAAAGTCATAACTTGATGCTTCTTTTACCCTGGGGCCGCAGTAATTTATTGTCGTAATTTATATGGGCTGCCTTGGTGAGGGGACAGTTTTAGTCCAGCCCAGGGACTGTCCCATCCCTTTGGGTACAGGAAGGATGTCCCAGGGGATGTGCGACGAGCAAAGAGGTGTGATGGGTCAAAGCACAGTGTTTGGGGTGAGATGGTGCCGGGAGAGCAGGGGAAGGGCACGCACAGCCACCCCGACACCACATGGAGCTGTGGGGCACAGTGTGGGGCACGTGGCCATGACAGAGCAGAGGGACTGTCCTTCCCCAGACCCCAGCACGGGGTGAGCCACAGTGGGGGATCTCCAGCATCACCAAATCCGCACGGTGCTCTCGCTCCATCAGCTCATGCTCCAGCCCACACAGGCACACACACCTGCACATCACAGCACGTGTCCTCCCACATCCCCAGGGGACAGCAGGAGTCCTGCCCCCCATCCCGGGGCTGGCCCCTCTCATGGGGGTGGGATTTCAAACCTGCTCAGATCAGGACATTCTGGCTGTTCCCACCCCACACTGGCTTCACCGATAGCCTGGAAACTGTGACTGGAGCAGGAGAAGTGAGGTCCATAAAGCAGAGAGCTGCTGCCCGGGCTGGAGACAGCAACAATAAATCCTGCTGTGTACAATGGCTCAAACTTGTCTTTAAAAAATGTCCAGAGAACAAACTCACCCCTCCCAAAACACAAGTGGGCCCCATCGCTGCTAACAATCAACAGGATTAATTGGAGAAGGAATTTAAGAAATCTATTTCAGCAATATTGTGCCTTTGATAATTTAGAGGCAGCCATGATACCACGATTTGTACATGACAGTCATATGAAATAATAAACCTTGCTAGCTATAAACATTACCAAATTCTGACACTATTGATTTATTATGTCTAACAGTGACATCAAACCGAACAACTGACAGAAACAATGTTACAGCTTTAAGAGCAGTTTGTCAACGATTAATTCTGCCAAACGGGGTTTAGTTTTATGCTGGGACTGCTTGTCTAGCAGTTGTCAATCCAAGCAAAAATTACTACTGCCACACGTCTGCTCCCGCCAGCCCGAGGCGCCGCTCCGCTAGCCCTCATTACCCCGATCACCGTGAATGCAGATGCAGGGCCAGTCCCTATTTAATATGCGTGTTAATTATGCAAATTATTAATTGGGCTGGTGCTTGAGGACTTGTGTTTATGCCCAGATTAGAGTCAATAACTGTATCACACAGCATTTTAAGCCTGACCTGTGACAGAAATAAAGCTGCGCTGAAAGCGACGTGTTCTGCTGCGGCTCCTGGGGTGGCTGCGAGGCTCCAGCACAGCTCCAGCACCTCGTGAGCACCGGGACTGGGATCCCTCCCATCGGCACCTGCCTGGCACCGTGGGCTCGTTGGCTCCCAAACAGATCCTCATCACACTCCTGACCTTTTCCAGGTATTTTACAGCCATTTTCTCTTCCAGCAGGGAGGTGGGTTTGTGCTACTTCTATTGCACTGTCAATACGAAGTGTGTGACATGATGTTATATGCTGTAAATTTGTTTGATTTTTTTAAATCAAATACATTTAAAGGTGCAAAGATCGAGGGTGAAGCTACGAGGCTTTTCCAATTAAAATTTACAGCAGACAATGTTGTAAATTTTATACAGTTGTAATGCTGGCTGCAGTTGTGCTGAAATGGGAACTATTGATCAGCCTGATTTCCCAGGATACAAGAGGGGGAAACAAGGTATTGCACCAGCAGAAACAAAACTTTCATTTGTAAAGCCTTCTATTATACTTTACTGCCCTCATTTGGTTCCAGATGCATCTCTCTTAGCAGGAGAAATAAGGTCACAGCCTCTTCCCCAAAGAATACTGGAGCAGAGGAGGTGATGGGGAGCTCCACGACAGCTCTGCCAGCCTGCCCAGCACAGCACCGGTGCCAAGGACAGCAGCACAGGGGTCACCAGAGCCCCGGGACCTGCACCCACAGTGCCCGAGGGGCCCCAAACACAACACAAGGGCTGGGGGCTCTGCAAAGTCCTTCTGGGAACAGCGAGGCCATGTGTCCAGCAAGGGTGAGATCCACAGACACATCCAGCCCGATTCCCAGCTGGAAGCCAGGAGATGCCTGGGGGAGGATTGGGGCCATGGCCAGAAGAAGCCACCCAGGCCAGGGGTGTGGAGGTGCTCCTGGGGCAGCCCATGTGCCAACTCGGGGTCACAGCCCCACCACGCCACGCACCACACCTGCTCCTCCTGACCACAAGGACCCAGGGAAGAGCCCCGGCTGGCAGCACTTCATCCAAGGTGTGGTGCTGCCACAGGGGCTGGCCTCGGGCACCAGCAGCAGGTCCTGGGCACACAGACCTGGTGTGTGCAGTGGCCCACGGCACCAGGCTGGTGCCACAGCAGCTCCTGTGGCCACGGGGACAGCACCCCACCAGAGCAGGTACAGCAGCACTGTCACCACCCCAGCAGCACTGGCCTCCTGCTCTTCTCCCTCAGCTTTCAGTATGATCCAGCCCACGTATGGGCCCTTCTCTCTGGACACCACAACTGTTCTTAAGGGAAAGTCTGGCACCAGCAGCACTGCTGCCCGGCCAACAGCTCTGTTAGTCCTCACTCAGAGAATTTACATATGAATTAATGCCACCTTCACACTCAAATATGATGTTCTTGTTCGTTTAGACATTTTCTGCGCTTCCTCCTTCACTGCAGCCCCGTGGCTGTGCCAGACCCTGGGCACTGAGGTTTCTAGGAACATCCACGCTGACTCCCATGCGAGGATGCTCCTCACCTGGGCTCCCCCACGGGCACTGTCGCCTCTTCCAGGGCACAGCACCCACCACCAAAACCCAACACCTCCCGGGGCAGTGCCAGGAGGGGACACGGTCCCCGTGAGCCCCCGGCTGCAGGGCTGAGCTCAAACCTGCCCTGTCACCTGCCCGAGAGCAAGTGAATCCAAAACACAAACAACAAAGCCAGAGCTAAGTTAAAAGGAGAAAAAAACAGACAATGGATGATCCCAATAATGGGAAGAGATAACAAAGCCCCTGGATCCCAGCATCTGGCACTAAATGCACTTCTCTGTAAACTGAATGGCGGCTCCCAAACTGCGCCAAGCATCACTCCTCTGCCAAGGCAGTAAACAGCTTTTATCAGCAATAATGATGGCATAATCCCAGCTAAAAAGGAAAGTAACATATGGCAGCAGCCCTCCAAACCCCATCCCGACAAAGTAGGGGGCATTTTTATTACAGCGTCCACTTGCAGAAAACCTGCCAGCCTCCTTCTCTCTTTTCTCCTCTTTTTTTACAGGTTATCATCTTCGCTGTTTGAGCCGAATGTGGCATTTGGGAGTTTTAAACTAATGAGTTCATTTTTCTAGGAAAAAAAAAGAAAAGAAGAAAAAACAGAGGGAGCTTCAATAGACAGACAGGATAGACAGGATACCCAGAACTGACGGGCAGCACTGAGCCCAGCCAGGCTTGGGAAGGGAACATTCAGGCCTGACGCAGGGCTGGGAAATACACACTGCAAAGGGGCCACGTTATTTCAAATACTGCTGCACAGTTAAGTGCGATGCAGTGTTTGGAAAACAAACACGTGGGAAGGAATAACTCAGCCCTGACGCAATTTTTTTCTCTAATGATGCGATACGTTACATAAGAGTACTGCTAATAGGTCAGGTGTAAAGCAGGGCAAATTTTGTTTACAAGCTGATTTCAGAACCAAAATGAATCTAACATTATTAACCTTTTTTAATGGCTGGCATCCTCATTTATATTTGCGGATCTAATATTCACAAAACTGATTTTAAGGCCAGCCGTGTATTTATCAGGAGCAGAGTGAGACGCAGTGCCTGCGTGAAAGGCGTCAGGTGGACGACAGAGAGTCGGTGTCACATGGTCTCACCTTTAATTGTGGAGCCAGGGCTTGTTTTCCCTTTCTTTTATGATTTGCTGAAACACCATCTCTAAGTAAAGAAGAGATTCCAATCTCAATTTGGCTCTGCAATCTCATCACGCAATTATTTGAAAACATTACGATTTGCTAATTATCATGCTAATTATTTTGCCCTATACGTTTGCCATCATGTTGTACAATTAAACCCAGAGCCAAAGCTCTGTTTGCGCCATGCAAACACGGGTGTGATTGGGAACATGAGGGGAAAAATGGAGGAATGCACTAATACTTTTTTGACATCTTTACCTATAAATATTTTTTCAGACTGAAAAATGTATCTAATAGCCCCACTCGCTGATGTGCACTGCAGTTTACCACAGTGTCTATATTTCTGTTGTCAGTTTTACAGTATCTCCCTTCATTAAACCTATCAAGTTTTCCTTTTGATCATGCAACCAAGGCCAGAAGACAGATATCTTCCTGGAACAGAGCAGTCTGCCAAGTCTTTCACAAGCCCAGCTTTAACCTCCCTATTGATTTTCTCAACACTGCAGCCATTCATTGTTTGTGACATTTGGCTGTCGGCTCTTTAACACCCTTCAACCAAATCAATTTCATATTTTTGTCAATGCCCTGCTAGAGGATGAGCAGAATGGGAAGAGACTTAGCATGATTTAGAATGTTGATTTTCTAGAGCAGTTTTATCTGTAGTTTTTATAAGCCTTATAAAGTTAATTCAACATGTTTATTTAAGCATATGCAATAAATTGGGAGAGAAGCAGTACCAGAGTTAAGTTTCAAATTCCCCAAATCTAATTCATGACGGAAACTAAATTATTATATCAATGCCAGTAAAAACAAATGTGCCGCCATCCTGTTCCCTCCAAACCACACTGAGGCAGGACCCTGCCCAGCCCAAGCCCAGGGGACTGGTAACACACAGCCACAGTTCAGCCCAACCACCCTGTCCAGCCAATGGCTCTGAGATGGCACTGTCACCGCACGGCCGCGGCAACGAGAGGCAGCAGAGTGCTCAGGTGGGACCTCCACACTGAGCCCCATTCCTCTGCGAGCCCAAAGCCATCACGCTGATCCACACCCAGACCCTGCGATGCCTTCTGGGGCCTGAAGATGCTCATGGCCAAGCTGGGCTTTCGTGTGTTCCAGGCTGGGGCACAGATGTGCTAAGGACGGGGCACACACAGAGCCCTGGAGCACGCTCAGCCCCCGAGCAGCAGACACTGGAGTGGGGATCATTTTACACAACATTTTCACCTGACAGACCAGCGGCATTAAATGTGGATTAGCAGCCTGGCAGCTTGAGCAGCTTCTTCAGAGCCAGTAGCTCCATGGTGTAAATATGTATTTAGGGCACTTGCAGGCTGCGTGTTCCATGGCAGCAGATCGTGCTCGCCTCCCTGCACACCTGGATTTATGCCGTGCTCATTCCAAGGCCTGCAGATACTGTGGGCTCGGCAGAGACTGCTGTGGAAGCAGTTACTGCCTGAAATGATCTGATCGGATCTTTTGTGTGTCCACACGCCCTCACACAGCTGGTTTAACCTCCAGCCCTCAGGAGCCACGTTCACACAGGACAGAAATGCTCTTCTGAGCAGGACGAGGGACACGTCCCCTGTCCTACCCCAGCACAGAGGTCACACTCCCACACGCGGCCTCGGCTCCTGGGGAGCAGGGACTGTCCTTCGCAGCCTTCCCTCTATTTTTAACTGCTGATAAATTGGAGAGGCTCTTGGTTAAACCGTGTGGGTTTCAAGGACGTGGAGGACAGTGATGGCAGCAGTTGACACTTCATTACATCAGAGATGCATGCGGGAGGGGACTCCCGTGTCCCCCCAGGGTGGCCAGAGGGGGTGGGCAGGGCTGTTCTCATCCTGCCCATGCCCCTCAGGGTGCCCAGCCATGGCACACACCCCTGTGCAGGGCGAGGGGCTGTGCCCCCATGGCCCAGCAGTTTTCTGGAGATGTCCCCCTTTGTGGGCAGGGGACTGTCCCTGCGAGGCTCCCCTGGATCCATCCCTCTGGCTGTGCCAACCCCCAGGGCAGGGGCTGTGGCGCTGCCAGCATCACACCTGACTGTATGTGGGAAATGGCCTGATGAGAAATGAATTTGAAAAACCAATTGTAAAAAATAGTTTTAAAGTCTCTCAGCCTTGCCCCTGGGGAAGGAGGACATGGTGTGTTTAAAATACTGTGCTTAAAATAAAAAATATTCTCCATCCTGGCAACCTATTTTGCTGGATTCCTGATATTGCTGTTTCCAAGACCACGCGCGCACCAGACCCCCTCCTCCCCTGGGATGCCACAGGACACGAGAGCCAAGGTTAAAAATAAAGCTTTCAGGATGGTTCCCAGCCTAGCATCCTTCAGATGCAGACTGCACCCAAACCAGCCTCCGCTAAACCTCTGCTGGTGGAAGGATGGGATGGGATGGGATGGGATGGGATGGGATGGGATGGGATGGGATGGGATCCATGGGATGGGATCCATGCAATGGGATGGGATCCATGGGATAGGGTGGGATGGGATGGGGTGGGATCCATGGGATGGGATGGGATGGGATCCATGGGATGGGATCCATGGGATGGGATCCATGGGATGGGATGGGATCCATGGGATGGGATGGGGTGGGACAGGGAGGTGGATTCCCATACGTGGTGCCCAGGGAAGGGAGCAGGAGCACGCTGGCTGAGCAGCTGCTGCTCTGACACACCCCAACACCTCTCTCCTGCAGCTGAAACAAGAGCAGGACCTGGTGAGAAGAGAGCTTGGAAGCTCCTGACAATGTCCCCTCTTCATACCAAGTCAGCCCTCCCCGAACAAAGGCATCTCCTCCTGCTCCATGAGCCACTGCAGCACACCAAGAGGGACAGCAGCACCAGAGACTGTCTGCAAGAGGGGAAGGCAGCCCTTGACTCCCCGTGGCCACGAGAGGTGTCCCACAGTGGGGGTGGCAGAGCCCCCAGAGCTGCCCAGGGCCTGGGCTTCTCACAGCAAACACAGGCAGACTTTACCTCTGGAGCAAAGAGGCATTTGTCTCGTAACTCTGCATGTCATGTACGATCCCGAGTCGCTCCTTCACCCAGGAGCCTTCCCTAAACCTCAGCTGGCTGCCAGCCCCGTGAGATGGCTGTGGATGGCCAGAGGCTCCCCCTGCTCCAGGGACAGCCTTTCCAGGCTTTTAACCTGAGCCCTGCCACCTTTTGTGAGTCTGCTCTCACACCATTTCCCACTGCCACAACACCAATGTCTGCAGCAGTCCAGGAGTGGAACATCTGCCTGGTTTAACAGCAAAACCTATAAAAACCTAGAGGGGTCTCAGCTGGGGTGAATGATTGTGGCTTCACAACTCGCACCACATGAGGATCTTCTCCAGCGTTTGGAGGTGGCCTGGCTGGGGCTCCAGCCCTTGGTGGTGTTTGATCAGAGCTGCCTTTCAGTGTTACAATGAGGAAACACACCCAGACTTCATTCTTTTAAATCCGCATTTTTCAAAATTAGAGCAAAAACCTGTCCAGTCTTGAGTGGGAAAATTGAAGAATCAAATGATGAGCAAAGGGGGCTGAGCAGATGGAGCATTACCTGTGCCCACCCCCCTGACACCTCCACTGCCCACGAGCTGGGGTCCTGCCACCAAAATGGCCTTTATCAGATAGGCCTCCAGGCAGGAGACAGGCTGCTCTGCACCAGGATCCAGGATTTCCCAAAATACCAGAAATACGATGGAAAGCATTTTTCATGCCCAATGGAGCAGCAAAAGAGCAGCCTGAAAAATACATTTTAATATATTTACTATCTTTTTTAGCTTTTTAGACCAGATAGGAAGACGGAAAATTTCTTGCCACAGCCCCAGAATATTCCTCTATTCCCCTGTTGTTTTACTGTGGGATTTTTCCCACTATGCCCCAATATACTCATTTTTTCAGCTGCAGTGTGTTTGCTTTGATGATGCCTTAACCTAGAAATAGTCTGCAGTTGTTTACCCGCTGGTAGAGCTTCAAATATTATATTCTCACATTTTTAAATCAGTGCAGACACCTGAGACAAAAAGTGTCCCAAAAGCTGCCTACAAGAGCTACATGCTGGTCACTCTTTCTTGTCAAGGTTGATTTATTGCCTCCTTGCTGTTCAATTTCACATTTTGTCCTCATCATATCCGTGGCTCATGATCATTCTAGGCTGACCCTTGTAGGGCAGGCAGGGAATATTGATAAAACAATTATCTGTTAGCCGTTCATTTGATTTTCCATTTCAATTACGGATTGCACGAGGCAAAAGGAAAAAGATTGCATCATTGATTTTTCTACCTTACAACAGTAAAGAGTTGCTTTGATGGTTATAAAATGAATGCAACTCAACCATGCTTTTAAAGGTCATATTTTTTGTTTTACTATATTTCTTAAAAGCCTTAATATATGCAACTGTACGGGGGGGAATGCCCATATCATCGGCTTGGATAACCAGATACAAAGCACACACACACACACAGGCACAGAGAGAAACGGGTAAAAACCCTGCTCTAATGTATTTACAACAAATCTCATCTTCCCCAGCAACGCCTCAGCATCGTTCGGGAGCCCAGCGCCAGCCTCGGGGCCTCTCCTCGCGTGGGGCCCAAAGGATTCGGGAGCGGCGGCTGCGGGGATGGCCTGTGCCTGTGTCTGCCCAGATTGTGCCATCCCTGCCCAGGCTGTGTCCATCCCTGCCCAGACTGTGCCATCCCTGCCCAGGCTGTGCCATCCCTGCCCAGGCTATGCCATCCCTGTCCAGTCGGTGCCTGTCCCTGCCCAGATTGTGCCATCCCTGCCCAGGCTGTGCTATCCCTGCCCAGAGAGCCCAGCAGGCACAACTGCGCTGCCCATCCCTGCCCAGGCTGTGCCATCCCTGTCCAGTCGGTGCCTGTCCCTGCCTGGGCTCGCTCGGAGCGGTGCCCATTGCTGCCCAGGCTGTGCCATCCCTGCCCAGACTGTGCCATCCCTGCCCAGGCTGTGCCATCCCTGCCCAGACTGTGCCATCCCTGCCCAGGCTGTGCCATCCCTGCCCAGACTGTGCCATCCCTGCCCAGGCTGTGCCATCCCTGCCCAGAGAGCCCAGCAGGCACAACTGCGCTGCCCATCCCTGCCCAGGCTGTGCCATCCCTGTCCAGACTGTGCCATCCCTGCCCAGGCTGTGCCATCCCTGTCCAGTCGGTGCCTGTCCCTGCCCGGGCTCGTTCGGCGCGGTGCCCATCCCTGCCCAGGCTGTGCCATCCCTGCCCAGGCTGTGTCCATCCCTGCCCAGGCTGTGCCATCCCTGCCCAGGCTGTGCCATCCCTGCCCAGGCTGTGCCGTCCCCGCCCGGGCTCGCTGGGCGCGGTGCCGGTGCCCTGCCGCTCCCGTTGGCGATGCGGGACGGTGCCGGTACCGGTGACAGTGACAGTGCCGGTGACAGTGCCAGTGCCGGTGACAGTGCCAGTGCCGGTGCCGGTGACAGTGCCAGTGCCGGTACCCGTGCCGGTGCCGCTGCCGCGGGAGCGCGGCCGAGCCCGCGGCTCCATCACGGTTCAGCGCCCGGCACCGCTCCGGGGGATTTTCACATGGCCGACCCTCGGCGAAGTTCAGCCTTTGATCAAGGTTTAGCGTGCCTGCGGTGGCCGTGGAGCAGGAAAGGGCTCCCATTTTCTGTGTCACAGGGTGCCGGTGCTGATCTCCTTAAAGCCCCAGAGTTTTCTTCCAAGACTGGATTACGCTCAGCAATTAAGGTAATGAACTGGCTGAGGTAACAAAGCATAATGATCTCTTTTGTCCTCTGAATGCTTATGAACTCGCTCCCTCACAATAGTCTGGAATGCAGAGCTTTCTCCAACACCGGGGCTTAAAACTGTGTAAAAATGATTACTTCCATTATGCCTTCATGGCTTGACATTTTTAATTTAAACACCTGTAATATTTAAGCATACTTCTCAGAACCCAAATACCCACTCTCAAAGAATGCTAGCTTACATTCCTGCAATATTTTGACATCTTATGAGTATTATTTTAATGCCTGAAAAGATAATGTGATGAATCCATTGCAAATATATCAAAATATGTGTATAGAGGACTGTTGCTTGCGTTTTGTTTGAAAACAATGGATTTTTCAAAACAAGGCACAACAGCTGAGCGAGCAGTCAGCATTTCATCAGGCACTCTGTCGTGTCAATAAGGAACCACATTGTCTGGGCATATGTGCAAACGCAACACAACTTTTGCTCCAAACCAGCCCTTTTCTGTGGTATCAAACCCTGCCACGCTCACTGCCACCCTTCCCAGCACAGGGTGTTTTGATGCAGCTATTTCACTTTTTTAAAGCGTTTACTTAAGGTTTTATTTATTTATTTTGAAACATCTGGCTACTACTTTTACATTTTTCTCAAATTTTTTTGCATGATATAAACCTTCTGCACTGCAGAATCTGCTGCACTCTGATCTTTCATCTTAACACATTTCCAGCCCCAAATTTCACTTCAATCTCACCTCATCTCTCCATACTACATTAACCCCTGGCAATTGCCTTCCAAATGACCCCATTAAGCTGTAATTGCCTCAGCAGGCCTGCACTTTCGCTTGTAATTCTGTACCTCTCATCTCCCAGACGTTCTCTCAGCATCATTTCGTGTTCTGGCTCCCTTCACTGAGCTCAGCTTATGACCTCGCTGCACCATGGCCGAAATGACTACTAAAAGCATAACAGAGACGGAATTCCATTACTTATTTTTAAAAGTTCTCTGGTGCCCTAATGTAATATTCTTTGGGGATTGTTGTCAAGGATACCAAGCACCAGCCATTAAAACCTTTTGTTTCCCAAGGCATTCCGTCTTTTATTAATAAATAAAGATAAAGAGAAGCTCATCCACCCTCCACAAAGTCAGCGTGTGTTTGCAATGCTCTGGTACAGCTCCAATGCTGGCTGTGCCCCCGGACGTTACCCGGAGCAGGGGAGGGCAGGCTGGCAGCTCTGCCCGGCTCCGGGGCTGCCGCGCGCCGAGAAATTAAACCATTGCAGATAATTCTGCAGGAGCAACTCAGCACAGCAATGCTGCCTTTAGCATATGCTGCCGCTGTACCCGTAATGGAAATGAAAGCCGAGGTCCGAGCAGCCTTTTGTGGCCACCGTGCCGAGGAGGAGGAAAACTCACACTGTCATATCCCACTGTCAGGGCTAACAGTCTATCAAGGATAATGGGAATCCCCAATGGGGGCGAACAAAACAGCATGGAAAAAGCTGGCTAATCCTTTAACCGGGTTTGTGGCTCAAATGTGTTAAAGAGGAACCTCCCGCTCCCGGCTGTTGTGAGACGGCCAGGAGACATATATTTCAGATTGAAAATTAATTGGTGCTGGATCCAAGCAAGCCTTTGCAGCAAGCAGTAACCTTTTCATTTTATGGTCATGACACTGAAATATTAAGAGCCCTCTTCTCCCATAAACTATATAAACAGAGGCTCTCTGAAAAATGGAGGTAGTTTTTTCTGTGGCAGAGAAGGAGTTTTACTCTTAATTCATAATAAAACTTAGGGCTGAGGCTGCATGGGGCAGGAGGTTCCTGCTCAAGGGGCTGCAGGGGCTCTCCCAGCCCAGGTGTGACGGTGTGGCCAGGGCCATCCAAGCGTCCTCCTCATCCAGGCTCGCTTGGCACTGCCCACAGAGCCCGAGGTGGCCAGTGTGGGTCACCTCCTGACGTGCTCTGTCTGTCACACAGGAAGGGGCAGAAGCTGGCGGGGCCAAGGGAGGCTGTGCACAAAGTGGGACCAGGGGCAGCAGAAGGGCCCACGAGAGCCTGTGCAGTGCCCTGTGACCCTGCCGGGGTGACCTCCACCTCACTACACCCTGCTGACAATCGCCAGCTTGGGCAATGCAGCACAAGGGTCTTCCCTGCACACCTGACCTGTGACCTGTTCCTTCAGCATCTGTCACCAGTAGGGACAGTGCTGGAGCCCACCGGCCTCCATCTGATCAGGAGATCCACAGGCTTTGGGTTGATTTTTTTAACCCTCTTGGTGGCAATAATGAGTTCACATGGAATTTTAGCCAAGAAATACATTCTATCCAGGATTCCCAACTAAAAGCAAGTTCTTGAAAGGTTTTCACTTCTCCTTGCCAGAAGGATGGAGAAGGTCAGTGTCTCCAGGTGTTTGCATGTCCACGGCATAGGGAGGTGACACTGGCCATGGGAGCATGTGCTGCACTAGGACTGAGGGCATTGTGTTTCTCTGCCAGCCCCACACGGGCTGACTTCCTCCCTGATGGCTGTGGGACACTCCAGCACTGTCCCCAAGGCAGAACAGGGTCTGTGAAGGCTGTCCTGACACCCCAAAGCCACTTCCCCCAACAATCCTCCATGGAAATAAGATGATAAAATCAGTCTGATCGCTGAGCTGCTCCAAAGGTCCCAAAGGAGATAACAAATAACCCAAAACTTTTCCACAACAGGATAGTTTCTGCTGGCAGACGCCTGGGCCTGGCTCATTCCTCTGGCTGCATGTGAGCCACGTGTGAGCCGTGTGTGAGCCACATGCTGCAGCAGCCTCACGCCTTAGGCTGTTTTTATTCTACACACCGGGCAGGAAATTTTCATTTCATGCATCACTCACGTTTTGTCCCGATTCTGCGAAGTCAGGTCTTGCACTGAAGGTAAAGCCTGGAGGAAATCAGATTGATTTGGAGTTGCTATTGTTTGGAATTCCAGTCTGGGCTCATTGGGCACTGATTTTGTTTGCTTTCAGCAAAGCTTGTGGTACCAGAGAGCAGAGCTGAGACAAGCAGCCGAATAAAGTCAATCCACGTACTTCAGTTATTATTGTTTTCTTTAAAATGAACTTTGATTTCATCACATTCTGCCTATCTGTAAAACCCAGATAATGCCATTTTTGTCAGCATCCTGAAGGGAGATGATTAGCCCCAACAGAAGTCATGATCAGCAGAGCTGGGGCTGTCCTGGTTCCATTTTAAGCACTGGGATCACCTGTACCTCTGGCTCAGGCTGAGGCTGTGGGTGGCCACCGAACGTCACCTGCACGTGCACAGCACAGCGTGCTGGCACCCAGGAGCACTGGAGAGACGATGTGCACATTTCCACACAGCATTTTGGCTTTTCTCATTATCAGCTTAAACAGGACTGAATCCTGCACAGAATCTCTTGGGCTTTTCCATGCAGAGGTTATGAGTACATTGCCAAAAACACCACTCAGCAATGTTACAAACACACAACCAGGTGAAATCACTAAAGATAAAGCACCTCCAGCTCCCAGCCTTTGCAATATTTCTTGTTTGTCTGCTTACTGGAGTAACCACGAGTTAGAGAGACACTTCACAGTCATCTCCAGAGTTCTGGATGTGTCTAACGAGAACAGCAAGTCACGAAGCATCACGTGGCATCAACGCCACAGCCGAGGCAACTCTGAAAAATGAGTTGCGCTTCTCATTTTGTGGAGCAGTTGTGCTGCTCCAGAATCCCTTTCCTCTCTTCCCAGAGAAAAGAATTAAACTAAGTCCATGCTCCATTTACTCCTCACCTGCCCGGTGTGCAGGAGCCACCCCGAGCTCCTCGGACGAGGCACACTGAGAGGAGCAGCAGCACTCGCTGCCACACTGCCCCAGCACACACAACACAGCGAGAGCTCTCACTGCAAGGGCACGCTTGCCATTTTCCACGGAGAAAATAAACACCCCACCCTGCATCACCTGCCCTTGAACCTTGCACCGAGTGAAACTCCCTGTTTCACCAGAGCTGTTCTCATCCTAAACAACGCGTCTGGGGAGCTCCATTTTCCCGTCATTCTGGCTCCTCAACATGTTTACTTTTAACTCCTAATTAACGTCTAATCCCTGAACTCCCAAGAAAGTTCTCAGTTATTTTCTTTCCTCCTCTTCAGCCCCCAGCCCGCTTGCAGACACAAGCACTGCAACAGAACACACATCCTTCAGGAATACCAACACACTGCCTGGACTTCCTCGGTCCCTGTTCCATCAGTCCCTGTGCAGCAAACCTTAACGAACCATAGATGGATTCTGTAATTCAGAGGAAGAACTGGGCAGAGAGGAAATTCTGTGTATAATCAGACACCCAAAGCCTGTCCGAAGCCCTGCGCAATGACCAGCCCAGCAAAGCACCACTGCAGTGAAGATGGTGATGGAAGTTAAGAGCACCTCTGGCCCCATTATCAACTGCTTTGTATGAAACAAAATACTCTTTTTGTAGGTAAAAATGATACAAAGCAGAAGCTGACGATAAATTTTTCCTTTCAGTTTTAATCAGGCTTCCTGTTGTAAAAGCTCAGCAGACAGTGACGCGAGACACTGCCTCCCAACTTCGGTTCACCTTTGCCGTTCCACCAGGGACACCGTGTCAAGATTGTTCAGCTTTTTTGATGAGTGCTGCGTGAGTAACTAATGTGTAAATGCAGATACGTATAGAAAGCAGTTTTGACAGTGATGTATTGCAACTGGTTCCAGATGTCGGCGAGGGATGCTTGGCCAGGCACCTGGGGCTCGCCTGCCACGGAGCCGCACCAGCACCAAACCAGTCTTCACATAGATCACAAGGCTTTAACTCTCCAATTATAATCTTATTAAACAACCATCACTCGAGCTTCTGCTTCTCCTCTTCCAGGATGCTGCAAAATATCTCTGTGTTGTTGCTCACATTTTAATTTTAATTAAGGAGAGATAAGCTGCAATGTGGAGCTTAGTACTAAACCCTGCCGTTTGGCTGTCAATGGGAAACTTAAAAGCAAGCTGTTGAATTGGTCAAAATTAACCTTATATTAACATTTCACATTTTTTATATCACTACACCAAAACTTGCACATTGCAGATGCCAAACATTTAATTAGACATCCCCTAATTCCTGAAGTAAATGTTGAAATGGCTCTACAATACTGCATTTTCCATGGAAGACATGAGCTGGTACTGGATTTGCATCTGATACTGGAGCAAACTGCCAACAAGGTCATTCTAAAGAGGAAGGACTTGCACACGACTGTTAAATTCATTAAAGACACACTGAATCGCTGAAAACCCCACGTCCCCAGCCATGACCCATGCCCACTGTGCCACGGAGTGGGCATCCTGCAGGCAGCAGTGCCCTGGGACACACAGCCACCACCGCTCCGCGGGGTCCTGTCCCCCTGCACCTCCCTGCCGACACTCTCACGCCTTCTGCAGCACTAACAAGGGGACTTCTCACATAAAAAACAAAAACAAAAATGTGCATTGAGAAATTAAGTAATTAATTAGTGCAATAACAGTCAGACTCGTGGCACAGTTGATGCCGACGAGCTGCGGGAGGACGTGGCCGGAGCAGGCAGCAGGCAGAGCGTGCGGCACATTCCAGGAGCAGCATTTAACCCAGAACACTGATAAAGTTGCACTCCGTACAGCAGAAGCGTTTGTAGCTCAGCTCAGCATCAGTGTTTGGTCTAAAGGGAATTTTCTCAAACAACCTGTCTGTCTCCCTGCTCGCTCGCTCCGGAGCACGGCGCTCCAATCGCCGCTCCCAGGGGATCGCCCTCGGCTCGCTCCCTCCACGCCGGTGTGATTCCCGGCGCCGCTCATTGATCACCATCGCTGCGAGAGCAGGCGTGTGCTCATCCCAGAACAAAGAGAGACGGAGACCTGTGCTGCGCATCTCCTCTGTCACACCAGGGTTCAGGGCACCATTAACAGAGGCACTGGCAGGGATGACGCTGTAGCACCGCTGCCGTGCTCCCTTTCCACCCAAACTCGTCCATCCATCGCCCCCACACTGGGGTCAAAGCCCTGTGATTAATAACCTTACGATGAGTGAACTATTGCCTGATTGTGGGTTTTGGGCCTTGTGTCACTCAATGTATTGAATGGGGGGGAAAAGGTAGACTAACCAGTATCGAATACTTTTCCATTTGGATCATCAAAATTATTTCTAACCTGCATTTAAATGATCAACCTGTAAAATTTCATTACTAGCATGGAACCTGCTAATGAATGGCACCAGACAGCACGAGAGCTGTAAACTATCCCCCGTGTCCTTCTGCTTACCGAACTCCTGTTATGACAAACCTTTATTGGCCATTTGTGGTACAACATAAACCACCCGGAGCCAGGTTGGGCTTTTGTTCCAGCTCCTGCAGCCAGAAGGATGGAGATGTCCTGGCTGGGAAAGAAAGTTTCAGGGGCATTTGATTGACCTGTGAGCTTTCTCCAATGACACACTCTGCATTTCGAGACAGTGGATGGGAACCAAAGGACCTTTTGCTTCACTAAAGCAGAAACTGATAAAAAATGGCCTTTTCCTGCAGTCAGTAAGGCAGGATGGGAGTGAGATGATACAGATATCTCACGCCCGGCATGTTAATGTGCAGGAGCATCCTGGTGTGAACATCCTGGCTGCACAGGCAGCGCTGCTCCCCAGGGCCGGGCGCTGGGGACAAGGGACAGTGACTGTGGCTGTGCTGCTGCCAGCCCCGCTCCCCGCAGCCGAGGGTGCCCAGGGCAGGGGCAGGACATGGGCTGGAGCTTCACCAGAGCTGCAGTCGGACCCTGGGCTGCTCCGGGAGCACACCTGCACATGCAGTGTGCCAACGCTTCCAGTACAGCATCACCTGCCCAGCCCTCCTCATCCCTTTAGCGCTGGACACTACCAGCACTTCCAGGATCAGCTTCAATATTACCTAGAGCACTGCAGCAATTTTTACTCTGATTTTGTACTTCTTTTTCAGTCCCCTGGCTAACAAACTGGCCAGAAGCTGTGTCTGGAAAATCCCAACATGATTTGGACAGCTAATATCGAGACGGAATATCAGGCAAGTAATTAAGATGGTTGGATAATTGTGAGGAATGTTAATTCTTCCAGTCTTTGTAGCTGGGAACGAGGGATGGTTTGCGACCAAGCCCCCCTGTCAGGACGTCACACGCAGAGCGGGGGAGCGAGGCACGGAGCACGGGGGCCTGGCAGGTGCCCACACATATGACAAACCACAAAATCCTACAGAAAATTTCCACTATTCTGGGAGCACTGCTGCTGTTCTGTACCTTTCACTGCCTTCGGAAGACGACGAGGAGGATTATGATGAGACACACAATGGGGATTATGTGCACGTTTTTTCCAGAGCAGATGCATCCTGATCTAAACCCCAATGAAGTTAATTCCAAGGTAGTTTCCAGCCCCTGGATCACTCCCCCAGCTCTGATGAGCCAGCTGACTGAAGCCCTTTACACCAAAAATGCCCCTTCCCCTCTTTTATTCTGGTGTCCTTGGTGCACCCGGATGGGTTTGCCGAGTTAATAACTGTAGAGAATGGAATTGATATTCCCAGCAACAGATGTGCCACCGGACAGCAGGAGTGTCCAGTCGTGCCTGCCACAACAGCTCTGCCCTGCCCCAGCTGACTGCAGGGACTCACACAAAGTTTCTTAGAAACACACTCATTCCATCTCTGCCCTGTGCAACCACACTATGGAGCAGCACCTTCCAAGAACCATCCATATGCCTCTTGGTCCCAGCAAAGTACTGAAGGAGCGAAGACTGGGGCTTCAAAGAGACAGGATGTAAATGCAAGGAGGACACACTTTTGGAGGCTGCACTGGGAGCCCTTCTTCCCAGAGAGATCCCAGCCAGGTGTGGGATGGCCTGGCCGCAGGGCCAGCCGGGCAGAGAGGCTGAGACGATCCAAGGAGAAGTTAGTGAGGGGATG
>JAWUZG010000123.1:835000-885000 GCA_036785705.1 Acanthornis magna
GGATATTTGCCCAGCTTTGTTATGGGACTCCTGACACTTCTAATAGAGCTTCTAAATAAAAAAACCCAGAGCATTTGTACTGCCAGGCAATAACCTTCACGTTTTACTCTCCATTCATAATGAAAATTAAGGGCACATGACCTGCATGCTAGGTGGCTTCGAGGACCACAGGCAAGAAAATGTAGAAAGTGTGTGTGGTGAGCGTGTCAAGGGACACTGAACTCTGCCGGGGACGCCAGTGAAACCCACAGGGCCAGCCCAGCACCACCTCGAGAGGCCGGCTGGCAGGAAAAGCATTCCTGCTCTGCAGCAACGCCACATGAAAATCTGTTTGCGATTATTTTTCATTCAGAAATATGATACAACAAAGATATCACTATTATTCTGTGTTTCTACTGGAGGAAAAAAATACCTAATGCAATTTGATCCCATACCAAAGCGCAGCGCTCACAGGAAGGAAGGCTGTAATTTGACAATCAACCCTTATGGAACAAACCTGATGTGCTGAAATGTTTATTCCAGAAGAAATACTTCCAGAGAATATTTCAGTGGAATCAGGTAAAAAGTAGAACATTGATATGAAAAATACCACCACTCAGGAAACAACTTAAATTTGCAAACACTTTGTTTGCATCTGGGAATTGGCTCTGGGCAGCAGAACCTGCTCTGGGGGAGCCGGCTCAGCCGCGGTGCCCCAGCCCCTCGGGGTGGGGGGCAAAAGGATAAAAGCAATGGTAGGCAGCACCCACCATTGCTCAGGGTTCTGGAGAAAGGGATCAGCTTGGAGCAGTTCTTGGAGAAAGGGATCAGCTCTCTGGGCCATGTCCAGAGCTCCTTGTGCCTGACCACGGCGCTCTGCCAGCCAGGAATGGGGAGCAGCAGCCCTGGAGCAGGGCAGGGGATACGAGCACCAACAGCACCATGTGTGTGCATGGTGTGAAAATCTGTGCAAGTGTGGAGAGCACAGGCATGTGCCAGTGGCACAGATAAGAGTTGGGGCTGAAGACTCCATTTGGGCAACCTGCCACTCGGTCCTCATCTCGCAGCGATCGCCGTAACCAAATGGAGTCAATGACGCGGACACCAATTAACACATGCCACTCCGATTTGCGTCTCCGTGCCATACTTTATTAAACACTTTCAGATGTAATTGAACAACACTGTTCCACAATTAAGCACCACACAGTCCTGTACTTTAAAACAAAAGCTATGACAGTTCTGTACTCTATTAGCACTGGTAGATACTGTGTAATGTAGTAAGTAATTAAAAGCTAAAACTACAGTACTGGAACAATCCTAATCAGGCTCCAATTCCAGCAGCAATACGAGTGTATTAATTTTTTTAACACAGTGCAAGTACTTCAGCATTATCCTATGAAAACTACATGTTGCCTGCTCCAAGAATAACCAGACATCCTCTTTTTCTGCTGGCAAGCAGGAGCTAACCTGTGATGGTGCCAGAGCAGCACCAGTGAAGACACCACCTGTCCCCGCGCTGTGGGGACAGGGGCACCGTGCCTGGAGCAGGGAATGCCCGTGGCTGTCGTGCCACTGGACATCACCTCCACATGCACAGTGCAGGGACAGCCCCAGGGCACCACTGCAGCTGCTCCTTCCACACACGGACACCCAACAGCCCAAACCCCGGCTGGGGGGCCAGGGGCTGGGGCCGGTGGCATCTCCAACCCACAGCGGCCCTGCCGTCCCCTCTCCTCACATCGCAGGGGTGCAATTCCTGCATATGGCAGGGGCTGGGAAGGGCAGGGAGACCTGCCCAGGGGGATGCTCTGCCTGCACACACTAGCAGAGGAGGAGCTGGTGCAGAAAGGAGTCTGTCCAGCTGGAGCACCCAGTGTGAATCACTCTCCCTCAGGGAGAGGGAGAAGCCCAAGGACACAGAACAGCCCTTCCTGCCCTTTCTTCTTCCTCTGCTGAGTCTGCAGTACTTGATGGCTAAGGAGGAAGATGACAGATTCATCCTGGATTCATCCAAACAAACACAAATGTTTCGGGATGTCATTTCCAGCCGCACACCACGGCTCAGCAGAGTGGCTCACAGGGACACAGCAAGCTGAGTCTCTTGCCAGCCATGTGTTTTCTGGAGCAGAGCACACGGACAACTGCGTTCTCGCTCCCTGCGGGGCAGCTCTGGAATTCCCGAGAACAGTTTTGCAAATTTAAAGCTAAATTTAAAACCACTTCTAAACACACAGTGGCATGTACACTTCTGATAGGCTCCCATTAACTTTGTTATGAAAGTTTGAAGATTTAAACCATTACAATTTCTGTATTGTGATATAGTTGCTATGGCATCATTGCTGATCTGCATCTTGCATACCTACAGAATGGGATGAGGACAGAGAAACTGCAATGGAAACTAAAGAGAGGCTTAAGTGCAAGGACTGCAAGGAAATGTGAATTCATGGAAAAGCAAAATTTGTGGTGAAGGCTTTGTGCTTAAAGAATGTATGAGTTTATGTCAAATCCATCAGTCCAGGGACTGATAACTGCTTGGGTTGAGAAAGCATTGGGGCCAGGCAGAGGGAGAAGGAGAGGGAATACACCAGTTATTTATTAACTTTAGGCCCCAAAGCCTTGTTATATTCCCAAAATCACAATTCTATTGGCATAAGAGACTGCTGAGATGGAAATCTCTTAACAGCTGCCTCTCCTGCTCCCAAGCCAGCGCTCCCCTCCAGTGCCAAGTGATGAGGTGGCTTTAACGCCCGCTGGAGGAGCAGAATTTAATGCACCCCATAAAAAAATCATGTACTGCCCTAAAAATCCAACAGCACTCCTTTGACATTCGAGTGCTTCAAACCCAAGGTTTGTATGTGAAGTCTCTCCTCTCCCAGGCAGGTGCTGTGGAGCACAAGCAGTGGGTGAGACCCCCAAGCCCCACTCCTGCTGCATCCCCAGGACCACCCGCACCCGAGTGCTGAACAGTGATGGCAGCGCTGCTGACCCCCCTCCTAAAGAAGTTTTGAGATTATGCCTCAAGGCTTAGATGAGACTTATGTGCTCCCCTGGCCTTCTCCTGGCACAGGGCAGCTCTCCCCTTCCAGGGCAGGGTGGTGGGTACAGAAAACACTACAGGAATCAATAAAACCAGCCAAGGTAATGAGGAGAAGAGACACCTTCACTTGTAGAGCGAGGAAACACACTTATTTTAAAAAGAAAACCACAAAATCTGTGTTGCCACGCATGTGGTTTGATGCTTATCACAGAAATGAATTTCGGATTTATGTTATTAAGGAAGAAAGTCTCCAAGATCCCTGCAAGCGCAGACATCTTTCTGATACGGAAAAAAAATACTTAAAAATAATTTTGACTGGTTCTGGAAACCAGCCTCCTGGCTTTCGGAGGGTTTTTTATGGTTGTTGATTCTGGCTTGTAAAGGAGAAGTTCCTCAGGAGGAGTGCTGGAACCAAGTCCCACAGCTATGTGCAAACATCATCCTGTGAAACCCCACCCAGCAGAGCTGCCATCGGTGTAGTTCGTAATCCTAGATTTGAGCAGCTTTTCTGACTGCAAGCTGTCTGGGTAATTGCTAAGCTGTCTGCGAATTACTATTGAACTCTGTCCTTTTTTATCTCACTGACTGACTACTATTTGTTATTAGTCCAAGTAATAATAATATATTAATGCACATGCTTAATATACAGAAGTGTATGTTTGTACTGCAACTGCACTGCACTCTGCACTCTGCAGCGTGGGAAAGCGCCGTGAGCAGAGCCAACAGTCACGCAGGGACCCAGCTATCATCTTCCCAAAGGCCACACAACCCACAGGCTCAGCATTCAGTGATTCCTACAGATTGAGTGCTCTGCTCTGACTGCCAACGCTGGAAAACTCAAAGTATTTCTCCATCAGCCTCACGCTGCACCATGCTCTGGATGTGGTATCCACTCCCACCTTGCTGCTGGTGGGAAGGGGCTGTGCTGGCTGCAGGAGCATCCCCTGAACGTCAGCTGGGGCAGAGGAGAGGTGAGGCACTGCTGCCTGGCAGCTCCCAGCGCTCCTGGCTGGGAACACAGCTCCATGGATGGCCCTTCCCACCCCTGAGCACTGAGTCCCTCCCGGAGCTGCCCCCGGGAGCTGATGTGCAGTCTCCCCTCCCAGTGTGTCTATGTAACTCCTATTAACCAAAACATGATAGGAGTTTACACACAATATTGATCACTACAGCACCTCAGCACCTGGCAGCAGCTCCCACATTCACACACAACATCTGGGCACTGGGCCATGGTCAGAAGCTGGTGTAATTCGTTCACTTTCAAAAGGAAAGCTGGGAAAGTCGACTTCAGAAAGGAATTCTTTTTTGTTGACCTCTCCACAAAAAGAGCGAAATGACCTGACTAATAGGGTTAAACATCCTTCTCCCGAGGCAGCAGCTGCCAGCCTGGGCCAGCCACAGCTCTGCTGAACACGGCTGCAGCTGCCAACTAACTCACGGGGAAGCAGAGCTAGAGAATGGCAGTGGTCGATAAATTTAATTTCTTATTAGCAAAACACTAATCAATAATCCAAACCAATTTTTTTCCTTTCCTTCTATATTTCATGCCTATCTATGATGGGGAAAAGACACAAATTACTACTACACAGTCACTGGAGAACTACTGCCACGAGGTTATGCTGCAAGAAAATTAGAAGGGCCAAACTCCAACTAGAACTTCATACGGCTACTGTGATAGAGGCAATCAAATGTTTCTATCAATACATTAGCAACAAAAGGAGGGCTAAGGAGAACCTCCATCCTTTACTGGATATGGGGGAATCCCAGTGACGATGAGGAAAAGGCTGAGGCTCAGAGGAAACCTTGCTCTCCATATCTACCCAAAGGAGGCTGGAACCACGTGGGCGTCAGCATCTTCTCCCAAGCGACAGGTCAAGAGGAAACAGCTTCAAGGTGAGCCACGGGACATTCAGGTTGGATATTGGGAAAAACTTCTTGACAGAAGGGGTTGTCAAGCCCTGGCACAGGCTGCCCAGGGCAGTGGTGGAGTTCCCATCCCTGCAGGGATTTAAAAGCCATGTGCATGTGGCACCTGGAGACATGGGTTAGTGGTGGCCTTGGCAGTGCTCGATGAGCAGCAGTTGGACTCAATGGTCTCAGAGGGATTTTCCAACCTGAATGATTCTGTGATTACTGTTCTTTTATTACTCCCTGAACCTGGTAGTTGGTCAGAGTGCAGATGAAGCACTTGATGGAGGTGACCTGACAACAGTTAATTGTAAACTTTATATAAACAACACTCATTAATGTGTTTTTCCTAAATAGGAATCATGAACTGATTTCTCATGTTGTGGTGCTTTTCCTTTTTGCCAGCTCATCATTCGGTCTCCCATAAAGGCTGAGATTTCATATTTGTGTGATTATTGAACCATTGCACCCTTCCTCTAAAAACATGTTTCTCAGCCTTCTATTTGGAAAGAAAAGTCTCACATTAAAAAAACCCAAGCTCGTATTTTAAATAAGCTTCATATGTGCAATTCTGGGCTCTTTACGATACAAAGTTCTTACTGACTGCTATCAGCAAGGACCATCTGATGTCATTCTTAAAAGACCTTATTCTGAGACTTTGATTATTTTTTATCATCATTCCAATGTAGAACAACTGCCATTTTCTTCTGAAATTGGCCACTTCAGCACAAACTGCTCCCTCTAGAAGATCGAGTGGAAGAGCTCAGTGTGTTTGGAGTATCTTGGCCTAGGTCCAAATTCCTGAACCACTGATCAAAATTCTGGACGCAACCAAAATAGTAAAAAACAAAACAGTATAAACCCAGGGTATTAAAGCCCCGCCCTGGCCCTCAGTCAGTGCAGGAGGCTGAACAGGAGGGCTGCGGGAGATGGAGCTGCACGGACACGGAGCATCGCCAGAGCCGCATGGCCATGATAGATGGGCTGCAGAATTGTACCAAGAACAGCAAAAGACATGAACTTTCTGATTAAAGATGAGGAAGTAGGTGATTAGCAATCTGCAGGGAACTCGGGGCTTGGCCACGGTCTGCTGATCTAAGAGACGTGGGCAGCGGTCGAGGACCCAGCACTGCTCAGACCTTGTTCCTATACCAAAAGTCCTGATTACTGATGAGTTATTAGATACAGCCATCTCAAGGATTTAAAAAAACTACACCATTTGTATTTAAATATATCATTTCCCATGCCCCTTTCACTGCAGCAGCAATGTCACACATGCTTTCTCATGTAAATAATGCTTCAAAACAATCACATGATAATTATTCAGTCCAAACCAAACAACAACTACTAATTAAACTGAATAGAAAACAGTGCAGCAGAGAAAAGCCTGCAAAGGGCCTTGTGTCGTACACAGCAATTCTAACCTAAAATAAATGCTGTGAGCTGGAAGGTGCCATGTAGGGATCTCCACCTAACTTGTTGTGCTGTTATTTGCACAGTTTTAATAGGATTTTTCTATTAATCTGTGACAAACCATGAAATTTTATATTTTCACCATGACCAAGCCATGAAATTTGCCAACTTTGTCCATGATTTACACTGGGTCATAGCTATAAGGTCTGTTATGCTTTTTAACTAAATAACTACTGCAGCTTCCCCTTTGGACGGAATGAAGAATTTGCCTATAATTAAAGCAGGAATTGTTAACTGCTGGCAGTAAAAGTTTACAGCGTTGTTTGACAGTCACAAAGATAAGCCAGTAAAACCCTGGGACGCTGTGTCTACCTGTGCTTCCCAGCCCCCCCAACAATAGGGTTCTATCTCTCAGCATCATGAAATCAATCTCAGATTAGGTAATGAAATATGCACCAGCCTTTTCCCAGAACCTTTGACAAATCACACACAATCCTAAATCTTCATAAATCACGATTAAAGACAAGTATATCATCACCAACGCATATATCTTTCCATGCCTGACCCAGAGACTAATGAGAAAAGGCCTAGACTATCTCATCTGATTAATTAATTCAAAATGTCTGCTGTTATTCAAATGTGAGGCTGGTATTATTTGAATAACACTTGACAGCAGTGCCTGAAGATATCATTTCTGATTTGTGAAGCTGCTGCTGCATAACTGATGATAGTTTATGAAAATGTTCCATCGAAGCTGCTTTTCTTGGCACAACTGTGAAAAATTTTCTGGAGAGAGGGTTTTGTGTCAGTAGTTGATGCTGCTAACATTGTCAAATATTTCCAAAATCTGTAACATCTTGGAAGCCCTTTTTTCCTGAAGCCTTGTTGAATATTAGCTTCTTCATTCTCTGAGAAATAAATATCTCAATATATATATATGTTTGCAGCAAAGGCAAAGGGAGCTGGATTTGACCCTTTCCATGCCTCCTGTTCCTCACCTGGGTGTGGGAACAGAGCATCCATCTCCCACAGCCAATGTCACAGTCACCTGCTCTGACACAGCTCTTCACGTGCTATGTTCTTAGGGATTCTTAGGGATATTTTTTAAAGATGGGAAGGAGCAGTAACATAATTCCATAATAAGATGTGCATGAGCATTAATTTTGAAGGGTAAGACCATGGCCTCGTCCAGCACGGGCTGGTGAGTGGCCATGGCTGGTGCATCCACAGCCCATGGTGGCATTGCCACGCAGCTCCAGCCGTGCCAGGACAGCCCCGAACGCTCCGAGGAGCTGATGGGCAAAGCCCTGGGCAGGAGGAATGAACCCTGGCCTCACTCCTGCCCTGCAGAGCAGCCTGTCCTGAACTGCCCCAGCTCAGCTAACATGGAAATTTCAGTGATTCAGACAGTCCCACTGGAGCGGCCACTAGGGACAAGTTAATTTTTTTTCTGAAAATACTGCAGTCTCTTCTTTCTCCTGGACTGCAGTGCCACTGGGCACTCAGAACGCTGCTCTGCCTAAGCACCCACAAAGACATGAACTAGCAGATGCCACTGCCAAAGGATCACTGAGAAATCAAGGCTGCGGCACCAGTTGTGTCACCAAAACCCAAACCCCACTGCTGCAGGTGCCGAAGGCGTCTGGATGCAGACCCCGAGGGAGAGCAGACTCTTGATGGTCTAAGAAACGCACACAAGCCAACTCCCTCTGCCTCAAACCACTCACTGTGCTCCAGTGAAGGTTCTGCTCCCAGGGGAATGACTTGGCTATCTGGGGAGTTGGATCCAAACAAAACTCACAGGAAAGGCTCCAGGTTTTTTCCCTGAAGTATTTATGGACTGAAATGTGCTGAGACTCGTGTCCAGCACATAAAGGGAGGAAACTGGGTTAATATAAATGCAAACAGCCGCCCGCCCAGGTTGAAGTTTCCAGTGATGCCGGAGGGCCTGATCCAGACCGGGAGGAGCAGCTCACAGCACACCCCCAGGGTGGGCAGAGATGCTCAGTACTTAATTTTACAGCACCTGTAATAAGAGCTGTGGGAGCAGCATTCTGCAGGTCACTGGGCCTTCGAGGTACTGTTATTAGGAACAATTTAAATTACAGCTCTGTAAAAACAATTTAACAGAAATATTAATTTTAAAATTTTCTTTTTCCAGAAAGTAATAAAAATCATCATTTTATTCTAAATATACCATAGCACAAAATACCTACAACTCGTTACAACCAATTCTGTTTTATTGGTGGAATGTGAATGTGATGCCAGGCTCGCACCAGTGTTAAACTGGGCTGTTCTGAAGCCATGGAGCCATAAGCACTAAAAAAGAGGATGCAAAATGTATGGTCTAAACCGAATATAAATCAATCATTATGACAGAAGTAGCACTTATTTGAGAGTCAGAAGTGAACAAAATATTCTGTGTCAGCAAAATGTCTCCTGTCAAAACCTGCTCTTTAAAATTTCACTACAATGTGCTGAGACAAATGTCCTTTACAACTCCGTGGAAGGAAGCATGTTCTAAATCTTCATCATTCAAACCTTCCCTGTTTTCAGGCAACAAAGGGTTGAGCGTTGCTGCTGACGGGGTAAATGCTGCACCTCCATCCCCGGCGAGCGGCAGTGCTGCTGCTCCTCCAGCCAGCGCCCACCCAGGACAGACCTCTGACCCACCCACCCAGGGACCGTGGGGATGGGGGGAGGCCCCCACTGCTCCCCATCCCGTGCGTTCCTGAGGAGTCAGCATTAAGCTCGTGGAGGTCGAAAGACCATCCAAACGAATCGGTGTGTTCATGTGCAATGACTTAGGACCACGGCCTGCATCTCTGGCATGTGACCGTGGGTCGGTGGGACCCCCACCAGGGGTGCCCCATGCCGGGGCTCCTCCAGCATCACACCAGCGACGTCTCTTCCCCACCAGGTACCTCTGCCAACCGATGTGCTGACGGGGTGCTGCTGCACCCCATCGTGCTCAGAGTTGCTCCTCCTGAGCTCTGGGCAGCATTCCAGACCTGCTGCTTCCTTTCCAGCCATCCCAACTACAACCCGAGCAGGATCCCAGCTCCCTTCAGCCCTCTGTCCAGAACCTCCCACTCCCTCCCTCTATGCCATTTTAAGTAGACCATTTATCCTTGATTAAATTATAAATGTTTGAGCCCAGTTAAATCTTACAACTAAGCGATCTGGGCTAACGTCATCTTTTCTTTCTCCCCTTTATCCTTTCTGAACACATCACGCGTTCCTGAGGAGATCTGCATTATGTCATTCTTCAGTATATAAAATAAAGGGCAGGCATCTAAATCAGATCTCTGTTCTTCCTTACTTGGGATGACAGCACAAGCTGAACACTTTTGGTGGTTACGCTGTTTGCCAATCTGCCACTACCTTAAGATACATAAAATACCAAATTTAAGACTTCAAAAGGGTAAGTGACTCCACTTATGTCATCATACTCAGGAAAAAGCAACATTTTCCAATTTGAAAATACCGGGGGAATGTGCAGTGGTCTGTGAGATGTCCCACACTGCTGGGAAAACACACAAAAGGTTTCATGTCTACCCATTCAAAACAGGAACCATAATTTTTTTTCAGTTATATGTTTTAAATTGGACACAATCTGCCAGAGTCCCCAAACCAGCAGAATTAAAGGTCTGGAATCCACTGCAACTTCTAAAAAATCAAACTCCAAACCAGCAGAGAGGACAAAGGCAAAGCAACGGCGGTTGGCAACAACCTCTTCCAACTCGAGAGTCTATTTTTGCAACTGTAGACATTAAAAAACCTGTTTGAAGATTAAAAATGCATAAAACTCGCAATTGACATTTATTTCCTGGAAAACAATCTATTTTTTCAGAGATGGCTTTTCCAGAAGATGATAAACTCCTTCTCCTTATGTTGTGCCTTAAGACATCATGTGCTTTTATCCTTTAGCAAAATATGAACCAGCTCCGAGGCTGACAATGCCAAGAACCATGACAAAATGGATTATTAATGAGAAACTGATCTCCAGAACTCTATTAATTTATGTCTTCCTGTCGGATCCCAAAGATGTATCAGCCCTCTCACTCAAAGAAAAAATGCCAACATTGTACTTTGTTTTAAAGTTCTGCTTAGATGAAGAATTCATTATCCAAAGCAGTGTTGTGTTATTTCAGGCTCCTTGTAGTATAAAGATTCTTTATCAAATAGCTTAAAAAGCCACTGACAAGTGTGAGGATCTTGCAAAATATATTTACATCAACAATTCAATGAGGAATCTTGGAACTTTAACCTTTTTTTTTTTCTTTCCTCGGCAACACTCCTCGCCTTGTTCTGACCTCTCAGCACTTTGGAAATGGAGACCATGAAATTCCATCTGTAAAACCTCAGAAAAACTAACACAATGGCGAGCTTTTGAAATTCTTAATTGTACTAATTATTCCACTGAATATAACAATCTCACACGTAAACAGAAGAAATCCGATTTCTTCATTGAGCACAAACAGCAAACAGACAGAAAATATCCTTTTAAGCCTCCGTGAAAAAATCTATCTAATCTGTGCTTATCATAATATTTATGAAATAAAAAACAGAGAGAAAAAATTGCTGTAATGTACTCTGGATGACCTCTGCTTGTGCGAGAGAATGAAAACAGCCTTTTGCTTTTCAATCCCCATCAAAGTGGAGTTAAAGGAGGGACAGCATTCCCTTGCTCACTGCCATTAATCATTGCTTTCTTCAAGCAAGTGCGTATTAATTTCTGTCATCCCAAACATCATCGAGTATTGTTACAGCACCGTTCACTCCTCATTCACCACCAGTTGTTACCAGTTTCCCTACACTGAGCAGAGACAGGGTGAATCGTGTGGATTTCAGTGTTGGAGGCCTTTATCCCTGGGGTGCTGACACCAATTAAGCCATTTCAAGAAGAAATGAGAACAGGCACAGCCCTTCGCGGTAACAAGAGCTCGCACCCAGCCCTGGCCGGGCGCCACGGCCGCGCTCACGCGGATTCGCACCCACCCCGCGCGGGGACACAGCTCGGGCACCGCATCCCACCAGGGCCCTCAGCAGCCCACGGACAGCAGAATCCTCAGGACGAGACCCAAACGCCACCCTGGGCTTTTCCACGCGAGGAATTGTGTAATCGATGGCTGTCGCTGCTGGGCTGAGAGAGCTGGAACGGGAACGCAGGAGGATGAGCTCCTGCTCCTTCGCTTAATTCCAACATTAGACGTACACGTAACATAAATTACACTGATTTTACCGTTGCAATGGAACAGATACCCTAAATACTAAAATTAACTGAATCTGCCTGAATTACAACATCGTTCCAGTTGTCCAGCATCCTGCATTGCCAGCCTGGAATCCACTTTCATTTGGGAGTTTCCAAGAACTAAAAAAAATCCCACATTTCAAAAAAGGTACCTCAAAGCCTTAAAATCAACACACTTAATGAGTTTAATTAATACCATTTGTACCTTGCTAAAGTGTATGTAAGGATTTATCAAACTCTCTGGTAATACTGTTGATTTTTTCTGACCGCTTTAGACCCAATCATTCTCCTTGTTTCAGACATTTACATCTGCTTTTAAGTTTTTATGGTTGCCTGTTGGCAGGCAGCAAAGTGGAGCTGTCGATGCTGCTGCAGAATAATGCAAGGTTTGTTATGAATTAAATATTAGAAACCTTAACGCAGCGGCCAATAAGAATTATTTGCCTTATTAAAGCAGCAGAAGACGCTGATTAAATTTTCATTGCATTGCAGTCTTTTTCCCATTTCTGCTTTCAATTCATCATTCTAATGTATGAAAGGCTTGCCGAATAATGGCATGGGGACTTAATTTCTGGAATGCAAATATGGCAAAGAAAATACCATAAATACCCTCCCAGAAAACATTAAACAGTCAGTTCTAATTAAGTGAATACTAACTAAGTAAATATTCTCTTAAAGGAAAAAAAAAATCAAGATATCAAGAATTCCAAGAAGGAAAGCTGTTGAAATAAAGGCACACAAAAATTATAAGGAGCTTTGACTATCTGGATTTCAGAGGAGGAAACTAGGTATGGTTAAACAATTGAGTTTTCAGATACTCCAAGAAATTTCTGTATTTATGAGCAAGTATCAGAAGACCCAGCTGTGTTTTGATTAACTGCGACTGTAGTTGGTAGGTGCTGTGAGTAAATCCACTCCGGTGCGTGCCAGGTGTAGCGAGGCTGCTCCAAGTCAGGTGATCCCGATGTGTCAGTTTTATAAAGCAACACAGTGCAATAGTGCTCAGCTTACTGCTCTGGCACCCTGCAAAAACAAAATTCCTTTGGGGGAAGAAGACTCTCACGACAGAGAAATGGTGGCACAGGTACTCGGGAGCGCGGCCGGCTGGGAGCAGCAGTTGGCGTTCGCACGTCGGCACCGCGCACAACTACCGGGAAATGGTCACACAAAATCTGCATCCCTGTGTCCTATCCTGAAGGTTGTTCACGTTTCTGCCTTAATGTGCATCAGGAAGAAAATGAACTTCAAGTATCCATTTCCCCTAGAGAAAATCTCTTCCCTGAAACTCTGCAACTAATGAAATGGGGATCTATAAATAGCAGCATCATTACCATGAGAGCACTTGCTTTGTGCCCAGCTCTGCCTCTGACCCTCTTTACACTAATAACCAGTGGGCTTCCATAGCATTCCTCCATAGGATGATCAATATTAGGACAGTTAAAATGTGATGTACATTTAAACCACGGGGTGTATTTACTCACCGGCTTGCTCAAACACAGAGCACAATGCAGCGAGTCCTGCCTTTCCCTGCTCACACGTACTACGGAATTCCTTATTGTCTCAAACGAGGAGAGAGCTGCTCTGGAACTCCTCTGACGGTACCAAGACGTGCGCCGTGACAAGACAAAAGCTGTAACACACCTGAAATGCTCCCTAATGAAATCTCTCGATGAACCTCATTAAAATGGTTACTCCATTCCAAATATTATCTACTGAGGCACCACTGTAGTAAACTCTTCCTTAAATTGTGCAAGTGAGCATTTAATCAGGGAACGCAATGGTTTGGAAGCGTGATTTACGTTTAGTCAAACCCCAGTATTTTCCAATTATGATGGATCGTTTCCAAAAGTTAACTAATATTTAATTTCACTATGTACTGTAAATTCAACTATCCTGAAGGACAATGCAGTTTGCAAATCCAGGGAAAAAAGGAACTATTTATTAGTTGCCTATGGAATATTCTGCTACTGCATATAATTTATTGATACTGAGATATTTATGCTGCCCTTCATTAAAGGTAAATATTCAGTTACATTTGCATCTCCCATATACAAAGAGCTCAATTGTTCTGCTAATTTCATATCTCTTAAAATAAATATGATAAAACGTTCCAGTGGGTGGATGAGTTTAAAGGCTTTTATTCTCTGTGACAAAATTATTGATGACAACATATCATAAATGGCACTTACTCCATATACACATGTCACAAGAAAATGTAAAATATTAGAACAGTTATGCATGCAGGAACATTTACTTTTTAAATGAAAATATAACATCCCAATCTTAAAAACCATGTGGTTAAATCAGGAGAATGCATATAGAGAAAACAGAGGACATGAAATTTCACATGTGCTTGTGCTGATTTTCTTTTTGCTTACAGGTACTACATAGGTACTCAAATGTGATTGACTTTATTTAAGCCACAACACTGAGTCCCCCAGCAAAGCCCAGACAAATGGCACAGCCACACACAGCTCACAGCGCGCCGCCGACTGCTCTGGCTCCCAGAGGTGCTTGTTCAGTGGCTTTTTTTTTTTCTGTTTGTTATCACCCTTTAAATTATTAAATATTAAACCAGCTCAGAAATCTGCATTTTATATCAAAATCAGCAGTCAAAGAGAGTAAAATGTATTTAGAAGATCCTGCGCTGGCCAATTGTGCTGGTGTGACTCAAGAGGCTGCACCTCTGCTGAGCACACCGTTATCTGCTCCAGGCAGCATTGGGGGATGTTTGGAACACGTTCCCAGGATGAAGACTTTCGTGTTCCAATCTTGTTTAAATCACCCAGACATACCTCTGAGAGCCTAAAAAGGGATTATTGCAAATGGCATGGGTTTTTGTATTTTAATATGATTAATATTATAAGACACACAAAGATATATGAAAGCAAGGATTTAAGAGCAATAAGCTGAGGAAGTAAAGCTTGTAAAATGCAACCACAACACCATCCGAAAATATCGGGCAGCAAAGGTTGTAATTTAAGGGAAGAAACAGCAGAATTCTCAGCACATGGTGGGGATGAGCAACGGCATTTTTACTGGGGCTGAAAAACAGAAGTGTTTGCTGATCTGTGCCAGCAGCTGAACTTTCAGGCCTATTTGTAAATAAAATCAAAATTACAACTTCAAGTCCACGGATTCCCCTTGCCATGGGCCCAAGACTGAGGAATAGGCAGGAGCTGGGCGCTTCCCACAGCCGGGATTTGGAGAGTTTCAGAGTTAAATAAAGCAGATTTGTAACTGGCAGGATCCTCTCAGCACCGACGTGGTTCTTGCTCTGAGGCAGCCGATGGAGCAGAGCTGCTCAGCGGCACTTGACAACAGCAGTGCTCCCACAATTGTAACCCTCAAATCCAATCAATCCTTGCTCTTTGCATTTCAAGCAGCTCCTGGCTGCCACTGCCTGAAGATAACTATTTTACCACCTCTGTCATGCCTAATTAACAAGTCAGATGTACAATTTAGAAATTTTGCAATTAACCTGCTAAAATATTGCTGGAGGATGCTAATTGTTATGCCAGTTGCCATAAAAGCTCATTTGCATAACTTATGTGTGAAAAACAATTATGAGCGGCGTTCACAGACGCGGTCCACAAACTGCTCCTAGCTACGGATGAGAGGGCCACAAAAACACTTAATTCATTGCCCACAAAATTATGTTCCCCCTTTTCTTAAACAGCATCTGTTTTGTGAAGCCATATTCATAGAAAATCCCCAAATCAACAATTAGGAGCATATGTAAATGTGCGATTACAGTTCTTTTTCTTCCATTGACAAGTTCCCCTTCCCGTGCCGGCGCGGCGCGGGGCGATGCGGGCTCCCCACGCCGGGCACTGCCCGCGAGCCGCCAGGCCAACGGCGCCCGCGCCGCTATCGGCTCCGCGCAGCCGATCACTGGGGGCCACTTTAACAACAAAGAACCTAAAGTCAATTGTTTCTCCAGTGAATGGGCGTCTGTTCTCAGCATATATTTACCCAGGCGTTCAGGGCAGATTTTTACCATTAAATTGGAGGCTGTAGAACATGGTTGTTGTACAAATATTTACATTAGTGCTGACCACAGCCTTATTGCGGCACTCAGAGAGAACAATATTCCCAGCTCTGTCACCCCGGTTTGGAGGCCCAAGTCTCGCTCTTGGCCACAAAGCCAGAGCGCTGCTCGCCCTGCCCGAACGCAGGGAGCAATAAGCTAATTCCATCGGACATGAGCGGCCGGCGCACGGCATTTCCATCAGGCCCCGCCGTGCCACAGTTTTAGGGCGCAAAAACAAACGCCCATTTTTTGTTCCATGGGAACAGGATGCGGACTGTGTGCTATTTGGGGTCTCCTTTCAAACAGGCAGTTTGCTCAGCAAATGTTCCCAGCCCATTAAATATGACTAAATTAAATAAGAACTTGAGTCCAGAGCCTCACAAAACGCAGCCGTGCGGTTCGGCTCCGATGACATCATGCCGTTACGCAGCACGATGATGTTCCTTGCGCCTCTCCAAAATATTAGAGATTTAAAAGTTACATAACAATCTCGGTGATTAAACAGCAGCTGTTATGATAATCAGTCAGTAAAAGGAAATGGATTTGTTTAGCATTAGCAACTACAATATTATTAGACTCTGGGTATATTGAAAGGAAGAAATATTTCCTTTATTGAACACAAAACACCATAAATTTAGGTAAACTGAAATTAGTTCATGTAATACACTGACATCCAAGAATTTATGTATAAAGAGTCTATCATTTAATTTTCAGACATTCAATTTCTATACTTGGTCACAGTCAAAAGGTCAAGAACCAACAAGTCAATAAGTTCCCAAGCTCCATATCGATATCACGTCACAGCCCTAACAAGTGGAGGGGAAGCAAGAAATAATTCACAAAAAAAATCCTCAGCTGCCTTTGGAGGGCAAATCTCCCCCAGCAACCTGCACCAGTGCTGGGTGCCCAGAGAGCCCCACCAGTGCCAAAACCTCTCCAGCCCTGTGGCACCGGAGCTGGTGGCACCAGCGACACTGGCAGGGCTGTGGTGCCCACACCCCAGCACCCACACTGCTGTCCTCGGGCTTCCTTTCCCCTCTTCACCCAGTGCAACAAAAGAAAGAAATATGAGGTAGAAAAACTGATAGTTCCCACTCTATTTGAATAACAAGTGAAATCCTAAAAATCCCACCACTGCATGTTATTACCAAGTGTATCTCCAGGTTTTATAGTGACAGGACTGTGCTATAATTTCTGAGAAAACCTCGGCATAAAGCTCCATAAACCCAACCACTCCTGTAATGTATCACCTTATCTAGTGCACAATCATTTCCACAACTTTTCATGTTAGTATAATTTGTTCAAAAATGGTAATAAATACATCCTTGAAGTCAAATAAGAATCATTGCACAATCTACTGTAACTTGTTCTTACTAGTGACAGTCAATCACGCTACCAGAATCTCGCATGAAAGAAAACAAGCAAACATTTGGGTGTTCTGTAATTACAAACCTCACTAAAAGCACGCTTCTTTCTTTAATCAACAAATATATGAAAGTGTGCTTGGCACAGACTTTCGAGTGTGCCACCCTGCCTCAAACAGCCACTGCGCAAGGAAAGCACGGATCCCCGGCGACGGGAGCAAACCTTCTCTTTCTGTGCTGAGCAAACCAACCACCAAGGCAGGAAACCCTGATATCCTTTAAGCAGAGGTCTAACCATGGAGTTAAAAAACATTCCTGATTAAAGCGAAGAAAAGAAGAAGTCTAAGGAAAGCTTAATTTCTTCATCTCCAGGAGGTAAGACTTGGCTGCAGCTGAAGTGGAATGAAGTGGATACTGTGAACACTGTTGATAGTTCACCTCTTACATAACAATTTTAATTAGACCCAATACTTGATAAAAATACTCCTTTTTAACACACAGCACCAACTCAACACAACCTTCACAAAATTCCCATTCCCAATTCGTAAAATTCTCATTTTGACGATAAGAGAACCAAGCTCTTGTATTCACTTCCATGAGACGCTGCCGAGCTCCGGTCTGCCCTACCGAGGTCACCGCATCCCTCCCTCGCTCAAGGGGGAGGAAGGCTTCTTCCCCAGTCAACAGCACCACCAGGACTCAAACCAGAAACGCCAGGATTTCCTCTCCAGCATCGTCTTCTCCTGAAACAACACCACCAGGGGTCTACTGGTATTGGGAAAGTTAAGGTCGGCCTCAGACCATTTTCATTACTTAGCTCTTTTGTTCAACAATCTGAAACCCAAAATGAGCAGCTGGAGCCCAGCAACACTTCCTTTCGCTGCCTGTGAGAACTGACTTTGCAGCGTCGGGTGATGTTTTGTTCCTTCCAGTATCAAAAAGGTTCACTATGACAACTAAAGTTTTGGATTATACATTCCTGATGGGATTCTTTGGGCCAAGCTCTGGGGAACTGTGGGCGACCAGGGACACGACGCTTCCCATGAAAAGTGCACTGGGCCCCTTTGTTGCGGGCGAGCAGGGCGGGCGGGCGCCAAGGGCACGGAACGGCAGGCAGGGACCCGCAGTGCACGTGCCACTTGTCCTGCGCTGACGTGAAAACCCCTGTGGCTCCGGGGAAACCGCCGTGGTTTGTGTCTCATGTGGTTCATGTTAAAAATTTCCCAACAGTGATAGACTTCAGCTGCCAGGATCAGGGAGAGCATGTGCATCCAGCATGAACAGCCCCCGCACGCAGCTCTGGGCCATTTTTTTATCCTTTTTCCTTTCTTTTAAATAACTATTGGGGCTCATAACAAGCACTGTCACTCCAGCACTGCTCCCCTGATTGACTTTGCAACAATGATCTGTGGAGGAGATGGGCACTCAAACAGCCAACATTCTGCTGCACTCAGGCAAAGAGGACTAGAGAGGCTAGGGTTGGGTCTGCTTTGGGTTTATTTTTTTCCTAAATTTTTGTTCCATTTCGAGAATTACTTCTTGGATTTTTTTTGAAAATAGTGTTGTAAAAAGAAAACTAATCACAGAACTGTAGTAAAGCAACTCAGAGGCTGAATGAAAACCACACACACACACACGCAAAAACTCCAAACCTCAAAAAAGAGAGGAAAATTTGAACTAGATCAGAACCTCTCATCTTTGAGCCATCCTGGAGCATCCTGATACAGCAGAGGTCTCAGCACAGTGATCTTATGTATCATATATGCTCTAATAAATAGGTTCAATGAGTTGAGTTAAGGGCAGAGTTTAACTATTAACTCCAAATTCCCTCGCTCTTATGGCTGTAAGTCAATCCCTTAATGTTACTTTAACACAATTTCTGACAGTTGAATAAAATCTATGGTCAATATTACAACCCCTTCCTTCCTAAACGAAGGAAAATACATGTGTGATTTGCATCAGAAATGGTGGGAAACGCTGTGGGTGAGTGGGGGTGACAAATGTCCACAGCCCCATTGGCCAGGAATTCGAGCCTTCCATTTGCCTTCAGCTGGTTGTGCCCTCACACCAATCCCCAAAACAGCAGAACTGGCAAAACCACCTCCACACAGGTACAGCTCTCAGCACAGGAGCCGTGAGCCGGCAGAGACGTTAGAATACAAAGCTGTAAGATATATCTAAAATAATCCCACAAAAATCAGATGACACAAAGAATTCTAATACTTTCCTTTTGTTAAGATACAGTAACTGAGAATACAATGAAATTCTTCATGTTCAGTATCTCCCATTAGATCAATTAATATTCAGAGAAAGGCTTTAACATGAAGTTTAAATAATCATAGAAGGAGAAAAAGAACCACCAATGTTCTAGAAGCTTCTCTAGACCTTTCAATCAATTTTATTTATATGCAAAACCAAGAGAAACTCAGAAAAAACAAAGCTCCTCCTGATGCTAAAGCTCTCAATTTACTGACAGGCAAATGGCTTCATGCTGCCACTTAATCTCATTTCTTGCATAATGCCCTCTAATTAGCATATCAAAGTGAATTAATACTTCTAGGGCATTAGCAATGGGAAAATCTGCTCCAGGCTTCACAATAGCAGTTAAGCAAGAGCCAAGAAATCCTCAAAAACACCACAAACCACTTTGCATTGCAAAACTGTTCAATTTATTTATCCTCTCTCTCTAAACACTTTTACCGCACACTGTTTTACTACTGTTCACCAAACAAAATGATAATTGCCAAAGTTACCAGCATCTGTAATGCCTGTTTAGAATCCTAATTTAGATTGTGTACTTGAAGCGCTCTAGATGCTTCCATTGACCCCATCATACACCACAGGACACACTGGACGACTGTTGTTCTTTTAAAAAATGCTGTCAGGATAGTATTATTAAATAACCTTTTCCACTTACAATAAATGATTAAAAATTAAATAATCTATGACAAAGCCACCTGCTGGACAATGAGGAATGAGAGATTGGCTTTAAATGTTGATGCATGACTGAAGTATACCAAAAGGGTTTGACCTGTAAACACAGGATACAAACCCACCTCCCTTCCAGGTGATGGATTCATATTACATGGGATATTCAGTGATTCATATTGTTACAGTCCCTATGACTGTGCAACACTCATTGAACTGATCATTAACAAAAGAACTGAAACACCTACAAGAGCATAAAATTAAAGTAAGTGCATAATGCTTTTTACTATATGCTTTTATGCAAAACATGCTATTTTTATCCAATACCTGATGCAATAAACATGTCTGAGCTGTTACAGTCAGAGATCAGAGCTTTTCTCCTTCTAAAAATGTTTTCAGAATCTACATGCAATCACAAGTCACTTTGCAAAATATAAATTGTAATTTACAAACAAGGTCTAAAAAATCCCTGAAACTTCATCACCTTAGCGCTACACATCAGTCTTTAAAAACAGAAAAAGGACATTGAGGGGAAAAAAAAAAAATGAACACCCAAATCCTACTGCCCAACACCAGAACTCCCACCCTAAGCCCAGGAAGGGCCTGGTGCACCAAGAGAAGGCCAGCAACAAAGAGTAGGAGAAAATGCCGGGGGTCAGCGGGGTTTTCTGCATTTCTGTTCGCAACACGAAGGGGCAAAAGAAGAATGGGAATAACAATAAATTATGCTGGATATTTACTTTGAGCCTTCCTAAAGAATACGCATTACTGAAACACACACAGCGTTCAAGGACCAGGCTGCATTACCTCTCCTATTTAATTCCCTGCTTCCTCCCCCAGTCCCGGCAGCACGATGGAGGAGCTCTAATGTCCAGCTGAGCTACACAATTCATCTGTTTGGCTGATGAACTACTCCAACTCTATAAAAGCATGAAGTGTAAGGGCTGACAGAAACTTTAATAATTTATATTAAATATTGATGTGAATTATTTACTCCATTCACACTTAAAGCCAGGAATTGCCTACCAGAGAAAAGCAAACGTGACAAAAGGTCAACACGCTGGTGAGAAAAGGCAGGCGGTGTCAGGCATGTGTTATCTGAACCATGCTGATCACCTTGATAAGCGAAGAGCATTAAACATGACTGCTGAGCAAACAAACAAAGCATTCTTCTCAGGGTGTCAATCCCGGCGCTCCGACAGCTCCAGCTAATTCCAGCGCGACGCGGACGCGCAACTCCGCTCGGGGCTC
Organism: Acanthornis magna; assembly: GCA_036785705.1. Classification (NCBI taxonomy): domain Eukaryota; kingdom Metazoa; phylum Chordata; class Aves; order Passeriformes; family Acanthizidae; genus Acanthornis; species Acanthornis magna. The sequence goes on from JAWUZG010000123.1 coordinate 856,168, forward strand.
CGCTGCTCTGGGCTCGCTCGCGCACGGATTCACATTCGTTCCTGCTGTTCATGAAAATATTCATCGAACCATCATGGGCGCGATGTGCGAGGAATTGAAAAACAGCCTAAAATCTGCGCGCGGATCCCAACCGGACTGCCACACGCTCCGCTCCGTAATTATTAATACAGCCTTCATTCGCATTTAAATATTGCGTTGCATTTGTAACAATTTAGAAGGTCTAATTCTGCTTATATTTGTCTACGGTAGACTGAAAATATCATTATATTAATGTTTCACACAAATCAATGTTTAAATTGAAAAAAGACAGCATAATATCCATATCATACAACTTTTCCATTGAAAGCTGCAGGAACAGAGCTTGATAAATGTGTTAAATCCTGTTTTAAAAAAAAAAAAAAAAAAAGACTGTTTTGCATTCCCTACATGCCATGATAATAATTTATCTCTGAATGCAAAAATTCCTTAACTTACAACAAGCATCCTAAAATACACCACACGGTAACTGCTACAATTTGGTATTTTCAGATAAGCAAGCACATGTGTCGAATTCAAAAATAAATGGAAGGACACGAAAGATAGAAATAAAATAAAATAAAATAAAATAAAATAAAATAAAATAAAATAAAATAAAATAAAATAAATCCCTGTTCCTGGTTAAATTAGTATTGACAAGTAGGGCCAAATTTATCCTCTACAGAGGGAAAAAAAAAAATCTCTGGAACCACCAGTTCCAGTACTCAAGGTGAAGATGGATATTTAAATGCAGGAAGGAGCGCCGGCAATGAGGAGTGCTGAAGGTAGGTGCAGTCTCAGCTTCTGTGAGACAAAATACCACAAATTTCTCTAATGCCCATAATCACCAAATCGCCATTTTCTCAACTAGAAAAGTGCCCTGGTAGAAATCCACAGACGAACTAAACTGCTGATAATGAATGTGTTGGAAACAGATGACCAAACGACAATCAAGATACTTTATTCAATTTATTTTTTCCTGGTAGGACATTTATGAAGAAAAGCAATGTCATTGCCATAAGGACAGTGCAAACGACCAAACGTTCTGCTGCACGGCATCATTTGTAATACATCTGCTGGCAATTAAAAAAAAACATTCAAAAGTACAACCACTGGGTCAGTGACAAACCTTGGTACTGAAGCATGAGATGGGAAACAAAAGCTAAACAATTTAAGCTGAGCTGGACACACATAAACACACAGCACTGACTTCTTCAGGTAGTCAGGGAACAACAAAATATGTATTTAGCAGCTTAAAAAAAAAACAGGACTGCACATAAATATTTTAAACAGCTAAAGTGAGTAACAATAACATCACAGCTGATATTTAGAAAATAGCCAACACACACACACACACACACACATACACATGTATGTATGCTATCAGTGCCATTCCATTGTTCCTTCAGAATCCTCTCATGTTCCTGCAGGATTGCCAGGATTGCAGGTTACAGAGCATTACTGAGAGTTGTTGGCACTAAACAATAGTTTACAAACACTGAAAAGTTGAAATTTGTGCAGTGCAAGGGCAGAGTGCCGTTAGTGGCTTTTCACATCCCCACGGCGCTGACAGGGGTTAACATTTTCCAACTCTGCCAGCGCCACGCAAAGCCAGCGCTGCTCCAAGGAGTCTCCTCACCCCAGGTTACAGACTCGGCAGCATATTGACACGGGGCGTTCCTGAGGACTTGGGCCATGTCATCAATAAGGAGCTTTGCAGCAAGGCAGGGCCCGATGCAGCCTTTTAATCACAGGGATGCAGCGCATGGCTATTTACAGCTGTAGCAATAAAAATAAAGGTAGCTTACACAGGAACAGCAAGGAATTAATCCCGTGGTTAACACACAATTTGTCTGATTTTCAGAGGTTTTTTTATTCATTCTTTAAAACAAAAATCTATGCAAGGGGAGAATGCTCTTAATGAACATTTTCACCCTCTCTCTTTAGACGTAAAAAATAGTTGCAGCAGCCTGAGCAGCCGAGCAGGCCTTTCGCTTCCCCTGCGGACACCTCCTGCAGTTGAGAAGTTCATTAAGTTTTATGATCTTCCCAAGTCAGTCCTGCTTATAAGCCTCACAAAGGCCACAAATCTGGCAAACCATCATGTATGCCATTAGGCTTTACTAGGAAATGAATGCTATTTAGGGGTGGTGGTGACAGTAAATTCGGGGTTGGTTGGCAGCTATCATTGTTGCTGCTGGACTTAGGGAAATAAATAAATAACTGTAGATGTGTACACAGTCATGCACATGAATTCAGACATTTTTATAAACGTGTGATCCTATCTCTACAAATTACTTTTAAAGACAAAACCCCAAATCATCTAACAACGCAATCCAGGACCTAATAATATGTTGTTCCATTGGGAAATAATTGCAATTTCCTAAGATATTTTAAGACTACAAGAATTAATATATTTTCACTTCTTTCTCCATAAGAATAATCAGGACCCCAGGTAGAGCAACATCCTAAGGGAAGCTTAAAATCACCAACCTGAAGGTGCTGTAGACAGTAAAAAAGAGCTATTTAAAAAAACAAACAATGGTGCAAATCAGTTTTTGATTCCTCCTGGCAGGACATGAGGAGACGGACTGTGACACAGGTATGCAACAGATGTGAGTGTGCACTGCGAAGGCAACTTCATCACCTCCAGTGACATCTCGGAGAACGAGTAAAGCACAACCAAACGGAGTCACTAGGTCCTCACTTGCTTATCTTCCTATTTTATTGGAGGGGCTTCAGTAGAACTTTGGTATAATTTTCCTTTGAACTAATTAAAGCCAGAGGTGGCAGTTTCTTTATGAGCACCGTGCTACCTTGTGGTTGCCTCTCAGAATACACACAGCTATTAATAGCTGTAAAGCACTTAAATGTATTATGCAGCACTTTTGAAAATGTTAAAATGTTAAAAAAGAAATGTCAGGCTAAATTCAGCAACTCAGTGATTTGCTTTGTACATGGTAAATACCTCACAGGGAGAAAAAACAAAAATCTTCAGCTCCTGACCCTGTGTGAGGCTTTCAGAAATGAGATGCATCCATTAACCCTTGCTGGGAAGTGACAGAGCGGCTCATGTAAACTGAGGATTCCTCCTCGTGCTCTCTCCCGGCCAGTCTCACAAAGTCCTCGCTGACTGTACTGAAAACTACTAAAATTTAAATAAATACATAATTCAATATAAAAATTACTTAAATATCACATGATTTGTTTCTGAACAGACATGACTGCTAGGCTCCAGCCTCTCTCCTCACCTCTCGGAAGAAGACAGTGATAAAGCCATCACGGCAATTCCCACACCCAGGTAAACTTTGGTTCTGATCAGGAAGAATTAAACGCCGGCACATGACCCCATCAGAGTCAGGTTCAAGCACTTAGACCACAAGACAACGCAGAGCCCATGGCGGAGAGGGGACACCTCTGCTTTAACTGCATCTCAGACCCTTCCTTGCGCTTCCAGTTTATAGAATTCTTTGAGCCGTTCCCTACGAGAACAGCTTCCAGAAAACAGGCTACAATTTATTTTCACATTTTCTTTGCTTTAGAGCACTAACTAAAGCTTTCACAGACATTTTGCCTCAACTGGGAGACCCTGAGAGAAGGTCCCCCTCCAGGAAGAGTTTTTGGTGGAGGTGTGGATCCATCTCCATCAATCACCCCGAGCATTAATCGTGTCCCTCCCGTGCTGCGGGGCTGGCAGGAGCTCGCCTTTGGGCAGCCAGACGCTTTCACTCTTTGTTGGTTCTCAGCAATCTCACAAAAGAGAGATAACTTGAAAACTTGCTCGACTTCTTGCTGCACAAATGCAGGATCCCAACTTATAAGTTACCACTGAAACGCCCCGAAAGGTTTCAGACCAGAGTCTCTTGTCAGGTTCCCTCTCGCCTGCAAGACGGCGGCGGCCTCACCAACACCCTGTGCCAGTAATCCCACCGCTGAAAGGACTCGCGTTTTCTTCGCAGCTCACCTCTGACATGTGGCTGACTACACTTGCCTTTCAAAACACTGAGGCTAAGCCCTCTGCAAATAAAGTGACCGCGGGACCTATGCCTGCCTCCTTAATTGAAATGTGCCTCCTGCAAATGTCTGAGCACCGAGGGCAGGTTGCTTTCTGGCTCTGGAGCAAGACGTGCAAAGAAGTTTAGGGAAAGGCAGGAAACAAATACAAGCCAAAGAAGGACGGAAAGGGGCTACAAGCCGACCGAGGCGGAACGTAGGTAGGTGGGAAGGGAGGGCAGGAGAGGGATCATTCCCCTTATCCCGGGTAATATAATGCAACATAAAGCAGAATCAATCTTAATATTCACAACACAGTCAATACCCTAGTGCTTAGCTGTCAGCAGGAACTGAAGTGGATCCCCGGTAGCAAAGAAACCCTTGGACGCAAAGCACCATAATTCACAGAGAACCGCTCACTCCAGGCTCCACAGCTTAGATTTGCAATGATTTCACGTTGGGTTGTTTTTGTCTAGTTTTATTTTTTCAGTGTGGAATTAAGCAGACCGTTATTGAGTATCACACAGAGCTAAAAAGCCAGGCAATGGCTTTAGCTGTACGTGAATAAATGGCTATTTATTTTTAAATCCAGATTATAATAAATGTTTTTGGTATTGTTGAATGTTCTTACTATTGTTAAATGTTATTATTCTCATTAAATATTATTCTCACTAAAAGCCCTATTCTCATAATACAAAGCAGAATACTTTGCAAATTTTCTTCTTTAAAAAAAAAAATTTCTATAAATTCAGTGATGTGAAAAAATTGCAAAAAATCCCCTAAAATGCCCCCAAGAAAAGCACGGAGTTTATTCCTGTCGCGTTACTGCAGACGAAAAAAAAAATTTGCACTTTTGCGATGATTTTTAAGAATTCTGCCGTTCAAAAGCCCAGCGCCCGGGAGGCGCCGGAGCTGCGCCGGGCACACGAGCGGGGTCGGGGCGCCCACGGCGGGGCCGCCGCGGGCTCGGCTCAGCGCCCCGGCCCCTCACAAAGCTCCCGGTCCGGTGCCGGGGTCAGAACCCGCGGTCACACCGCCCCGGGAAGTCCTTCGCACACCGTCTGACGGTAACACGGCAGCGCGGGCGCTCCGGGGCCGCGGGGGCCGTGAGGGGAGACCCCCCGCGCCATTTCGCGGCAGCCCGCCGCCTCACGAGCCGCCGGTGCCGCGGCCCCGCGGCGCTGCCCCGGCCCGGCGCGGCCCCCGCCCCCGGCAGCGCGCGAGGGGCGCCCGGGCCCGGCGCGGCGTGAGGCGGGAGCGCTAAGATGGCTGCGGCGGCGGTGGCGGCGCGGGCGGCCCGTACCTGTTTTCTCCTTGATCTCGCAGAGGACGCTGAACAGGGCGGGTTTCATCCTGTGGCAGTTCAGGGCGTGTTTCCTGCAAGAGAGCACAGGACAAGCGGTTAGCGCCGGGCTCCAGCAACATGGCGCCTTCCCGAGCCCCGCGCTGGGGCCGCTCGCCCCCCGGCCGGGGGTCCCGGGGCCGCGGGCAGCGAGGGCCGCCCAGAAACTCCCTCAGCCCGCTTCACTTTTGTGCGGAATTATCTTTGTGCAAGCACCACCCGAACGAGGGGGAAAAACCACCCCACTTGTCCCCGTCCTGCGATATTAGAACTGATTTATTAAGGAGATTGGGGGGGTGGGGGGGGGAGGGAGATGTACAGAGTTAACATTGTTTTTGTATTTATTGTGATTTAATACAGCCAGGCTTTGGCTTGGGTTTTATTCACACACACGCACCCTCTCCTGCAGCAATATCTGGTCAGACTTATAATTTATCTGCTGCCACTTTGAGACAAGAAAAGAAAGAAAGAGACAAAGTTGTACTTTGAGGGATGGCCGGACAAACAGAGGGATGGACGGCGGCGCAAAGGCCGATAGCCACCGGACAGTGTCCAGCGAGAACGGGCAGGGATCAGCCAGAGCCTCCCGCGCACCACAGCGATGGCACAACCATCTCATAGTTCTACATTTATTATATCTATCTTTTTTTTTTTTTTTTTTTTAAGGAAAGAAATCATTAAATAGCAACTTGGCTCTGCCGTGGCTGCTGGTAATTTCTCTTACGGCCCCAAGAAGTTGCTCTTAATTGTGAGACTCCAGGTCTCTGCAGAAGAGCAGGAAGGAGAGAAACAAAAACCACACACACACACCAAAAATAATTTAAAAAAGAATAATAATAATAATAATATAATATTAAAAAATACAAGGTTTAATTAGACGAAACCAACTTTGCTTGTGCCTCATCCAGGCTTTGGTCAGTGATGGTCATGATCTGATGGAGGATGTCGCCGATGTCCTGCTTCCTGCCGTCGCCGTCAGCCCCTTCGTGTCCGTGGGGAGGCGGCAGGGCCATGCCCCCCTGCACCGAGTGCCCGGCCAGGTTCACGCCGGCCAGAGTCTGCAGCATCCTGGACTGATCGTCCATGGCTCCGGGCCGGGCCGCGCTCCGGGCGGTCACGGCAGCGCCTGCCCCGCTCAGTCCCAGTGCCGCGCTCCTGACCGCGCTCTGCACACACACCACAAAAAAGGGGAAAAAAAAAAAAAAAAGCCAAACAAAACAGTAACAACAACAGCAAAAAAAAAAAAGTAGTATTTGTGTTTTGACCGGATCTCAGCTGTTTATTCCACTCTCTTCTCCTTCCCAGGGCAGTAAATCACTCTCTTCTTTAGTTACAATCTTCTTTCATCATCATCATATTGGTGCCTCGGATAAATGAGCTGAGCAGATTTCTGTGAGGTTTTCCTGGTACAATCTTCCTCCAAAGCTTTTTTTCCCCCCTTTTTTATTTTTATTGTTGCTTTTTATGTCTTTCCCCACTTGTCCAAAAATCTTCTTTGCAAAAAAGGCAAAATTTAAAAAAAAATTAAATACAAAATCAAAAAAACTCGCTTTCAAATCCTTCAGAAGTTGGGAGGGTGCAAACAGCAAAAACCACAACAAACCAGCGAACACCCCCACCCCCAAATTGCAACATAAAAAAGCCAAGAAAACACAATCACAGAGGGAAAAAAAAAATTAATCGCCCTCCCCCCCAAATAACAAACGATCCCAAGTCTGTGCACGGGGGTGAGACAGCAGCAATCAAAAGTTTGAACTTGTGCAAAGAAAAGAGCGGAAATAACGGGGAAAGAACTGTAAAAAAATTAATTACACACTCTCTGCAAAGCAATGTGCAAAAATATCGGCCCGCCGGAATTTATGAGCCCCGCGCCCGGTGCCCGCGCGTGTTTTATGTTGTTTGATGGCCGCTCCGGTGAGGGATTGACAGGCTGCCAACGCCACTCACTCACCGCAGACGTGTCACCCTGTGAAGGAGGCGAGCGGCGCGCGAGAGGGAGCGGAGCGCCGGCCCCGCCCCGCCCGCCGGCCCCGCCCCGGCCCGGCCCGGCCCCGCCCCGCCGGGCGGGTCCCGCCTCCCGCCCCGCGCGGGGCCCCGCCCGCCCCGCTCCGCGCGCGCGTGCCTCCCGCCGGGCCCAGCGGCGCCCGCGCCCCCGGGGCGGGCAGGAGGCGGAGGCCTCGTGCGGGAGCGACGGGCGCCACGGCCAATCGCTACGCGCGGGGGCGGGCGCTGGGGGCGGCATTGGCCAATCAGCGCGCGCAGGGAGGTGCCGTGCCCGCCTGCCCCCGCTCGGGCCCCGCCCCCCTACTGAGGAACTTGTGATTGGGCCGTTCGAACGGTCACGTGGGCGGTGCGAGGGGCCCGGGCCCCGCCCCCGTTGCCGTGGTGACCGTGGGCCGAGGCCGCGCGGGTCCCGCCGGGCCGGGCCTGGTGCCTCCCGGAGCTCCCGGGACCGGCGGGAGGCCGGGCCTGCGCCAGGGCCGGGATCTTCGGCCGGGCGGTGGAGCCCAGGCGCAGGATGGAGGGCCCCGGGCCGGTCTGTCGCGACCCGTGCCCTGAGCGTGTCCCCGGGGAGAAGGCGTGGGACAGGACAGGAGCCTTTGGCACGGCCGCCCTGGGTCAGGCCGTGCGTTACCGGGGCTAATTATAAATTATCTTTTTGTAAATCTGCACCGACCCCCGGAAATGGGAAGAGAAAAAAGCACAGGCACCAAGGGGAATTACGGCTTCATTCTCTTACGAGGTTACCCGTAGATCGTTGCCACCCCTCAAATTGTCCTCACATGTCCTCACTCCCCCCACTACAACTTCCTTCAATTCTGATCCATTTTGTTCACACTTTGGGCTGTGTCTAACACAACTGCCACCACAGAGACCTCTCAAGGAAGGGAAACCACCTGTAGGTGCGATGAAGAGTTACAGTGGCAGTAAAAATGATCCTTAGTTCGCTGTATGTGTTCTGTCTGTGATGGATAATCTCAGTGGAGTAATGTCCAAACTCAACCCTCGTCCTCATCTAACCTTCCTGATAGTCCGGCTAGTGCCCCGGGCTCAGCATGGATCGAGCAGAGATCCCAGCTCCTCCCAACCCCAGCTGACATTGCTATCCCCATACCTTCACTTGGGCCCTGGATGTCATTGTGTGATCTGGAACACTTTAAGCAACTTACCGGGGTCACATGTGGCTGTTGGGGATGGAGATGGCTCCTGGTCAACAAATCTGTCATGTCACTGTTCGCCCATGCAATTAGAAAATTCATTCACATTTCAGTTGCTTCACATCTTAATTACTCCACTGTTGTCTGGCTTGTCCCAATGAATTTTCAGCAGGGTCATCCAGTTTTACTAAGAACGATACCGCAAAGGCATTTTTCAATCGATATTGTGAATATTTCACAGATGCATTTGCCTCCTCAGGGTGAAGTCTCATGGATGGAATGGGCAGTTGCCCTAGCACCTGACCCTGCCCAACAGGACAGTGCTCCCTGAGCAGCCCCAGGCTCACCTCACCTTGTGGTGACCCGCTCGGCCTCACCACATCAGCGGAAAGCTGCTGTGCTGGGTGAGTTTGTGTACTGTTTTAGGAGGCTGAGTCCAGTCAGTCCAGAGCCCTGGGCTCTGCCAGCTGCAGTCAGGCACTCCCTGTGATATGCCCTATGCTGGGGCAGCTCCAGCTCCTGCTGTCACTCCCCCACTGCTGGCAGTCACTGGTACCTGCTCCTCACAGGTAGCTGCACTCGAGTGCTCTTGGTGGCACTTGTGCTGTGCTGTTCAGTCCTTCTCAAAGGCAGCTGTTTTTCGATGTCTGCAACTGCTGAGACTGCCAGGTTAGGCTCTCCTCAAGGATTAACAAGTCTGCTTTCTTCCACAGGAGATTGTGGAGGCTGCACCAGCAATTCTGGAAAGGCGACAGGGGCACACGGCCAACAAGCCAGGAATAGGCACCAAGAGGAAAAGGAATCCTGGAACAGCCGGGAGCATCTGCAGCTCCAGGAGGCTGGCGGTGTGAGGTGGGGACCCCGAGGGTGGCTGGGGGTCCTGCTCACCCAGACAGCCGTGTGGAGACAGCCCCGGATCACCCGAGCACCTGGATAACCCACGGATCTGCTCATGGCTTTGGGCACGGGCAGCAGTGACGGTGTCTGATGTTTATCCCGGGTGTGTTTGTACACCGAGTGCTACCTGGGAGCTTTGGTTTAAAAACACAAACGTCACAGCGTTTCAAACAAGAAATTGGAAATAAAGCTGGTGCAATCCCCATCAGAAAAGCCTCCCGTGTGCTGTGCCCACTCGGGGCCGTGACTCGGGGCCGTGACTCGCCGCCGTGCCCGTGCCAGCCGCGCCAGCCCGGCCCATTCCGCGCTCCCGCCGCCGCCCCGCCCGTTCCGCGCCGTCACTTCCGCGGCCGCGGCGCTTCCGGGTCGCGCGCGGCCCCGCGCCCGTTCCGCCGGACCCGGACCCGGAAGCGGCTGCGCGGCCCCGGAGCGGCGGCGGCGGCGCCGGTAAGTGCAGGGCGGGGGGCGGTCGGGGCTGCGGCCGCGGCTCCCGGGGCTGCCGCGGGCTGCCCGCGCTGTCAGTCCTGCCCAGGACCGCCGGGGACCCCCGCGGGATGCTGTGACCGGTCACAGGGGCTGTCAGCCCGCCCGGGACACGGCCCGGGGGCACCGAGGCTCCCCCGGCGCGCAGCCGGGGCCGCTCCCGCGGGGTCCGGGCCGCCTGTCCCGGCGGCGGGGCGGGAGGAGCCCGGCGTGGGGCGAACGGAGCGGCTTAGGCGAGCGTCCGCCAGCGATGGGCGACGGGGAACAGGTGAGTGCGGCTGGAGCGGCAGAGACCGACACGGGTCCGGCAGCGATCCCTGGGCTGCGCTGGCAATGTCCGCGCCCCGTGCCGTGCGGGAGGCCCACGGAGTGCCCAGGGGTCTCTGGCCGGGTGCCAGGCACTTCATCCGAATCACCCGTCACACGCGTCCCTGTCACACGCCCCTGTCCCCATCTCCTGGCTGCTCCTGCTGTCCGCAGGGGAGGGTCTGCCTGCCCCGCTGCTCCTGGTGGGCGCTTCTGGCATGGTCACACCGGAACGCCTTCTTGGACAGATCTCTCATCTCTTCACCTGCTTGCCAGTGCCATCAGCACTGCGAACACCGCAGGAGCAGGGCAGGAGTGCGAAAGGTGTCCAGGAGACACTTTTGTTAATTTCCGTGCTAGTGGAAGTTTGGTGATTGACTAAACAGAGATGCCAGAGCCAAGCTTGAATATCCCGAGTATGTTCTACACGATTTTAGGCGTCAGGGGATTATCAGGTAGATGCAAGACTGGGAATTAGACTCTCTCTGTTACTTTTCCAAATTCAGAACAGCTCCATTCACGGACACTTTTTTGGGTTAGATTAAAAATAAATTGAGATCAGCCTGTACGTATAGACTTGTACAGAAATAACTGAAGCAGAGAGAACCAATTTAGTACATTTTGTTATCGGCCATGTTTCAGGCCTTTGTTGTTACACTCTTTCCTTATCTGTTGGTTAAATTTTCACCCAGTTGCAACAAGTACTAAATTTAAAATAACAAATAACAAATGTTAAAATAGCAAGTAACAGCTACATTCTTGTTGTGCATTTCCTTTGGATCAGCGGAGGCCTTCGCACACGTAGCAGGCTGGCACAGGGATCTGTGTTACACATTCTATAGTATGAATTTTCCCAGCCGTTCAAAGTTGTGAGCATGAAAGGCACACACCTGTATGGAAAGGTCAGTTGTGGCAACAAATGGGACAGCAAATGAACAGTATATGGGTCACATCCCCATGTAGGAGCAGCCCATCTCCCATGTGGCAGCTCTTTTTGGAGATCACACAATCACTGAGGTTTGAAAAAAACCTCTGAGTCCATCGAGTCCAACCTTTGACCCGCCAGCACCTTGTCAACCAGACCAGAGCACTGAGTGCCACATGTAGTCATTCCTTGAACACCTCAGGGTGGTGATTCCACCACCTCCCTGGGCAGCTTCTTCCACTGTCTGACAGCCCTTCCTGTGAAGAAATTCCTTTTGGTATCCAAAATTCCTTCTGATGCTGAAGGGAAAATGACACTGGCTGAGAAACGGGGCTAGAGCTCAGACTCTCTTAATTTCTACCCTTTCAGGTGCTGGAAGGGGCAGGTTTGAGCCGTGGGGCACAGGGGTGTGGAAGCAGAGCCCTGGTGGCACCTGGAAGGCTCTCGCAGGGATGTCGTGGTGCTGTGACACTGCCCCACCCCTGGGACCTGCCGTGCAGGGAGGTGCTGCTCAGGTGTTGTAGCGGCAGTTCTCGAGGGCTTTTCTTTTAGTGCCTCTGACACAGACCCCAAGCTGTGTTTTAATATTAATTGTGTGTGTATGTGTCAGCTGAGGAGCTCCATCAAACTGTGATGCCTTGTTGCTCACTGTCTGTCAGCTCAGGTTCTTATCCAAGACATCACAAGGGCAATCCCTACCTTGGTTCCTTATTGCCTGAGAAGTGTTGTATCTAAATCCATTATTCTGAAAGCAAAACAAAGCTCTTTGAATATGTTTTGTGTGCTCTTGAAGGAGACAGACCCAAAATTAAAAGCTGGAGGAATGGGGGATTCATCTTTTGCTGAAGAAATGTGAATCTGCCCAGTTCCATTTGACACAGAATCCCAAAGGGACTGTAGGTCTCGGGCGTTTTTAAGTAGGTCTGATCATCATGAGCATTTCTGAAGTCAGAAGCGGCTTGCACACTGTTATATTATAAAAAATAACATTATGATCTTCTTTTTAATGCAATAGAAGTATTTTCATGCACTCAAAAGTGGAATGGCAACAACCTAAAGAAACTTAGAAAGACAAAAGTGTTTGTTTTGACAGGTGCTGCTGTTTAAGGCACAAACCCCAGCCTAGCACAGCAGTGTCAGACCACCCTTTGTGCTGCTGGTGCAGAGCTGTGCAGAGGCTGTGCTGAGGGGCCTTGGGCTGGCTGCACCTACAGATGTCCCCAGGCTCTGTCCTGGGTCCAGCCAAGGCAACTTTGGAGAGCCTGGGGACCTTTGTGTGTGTGAATCCCGAAGAGAGCAGCATCTCTCTCAATACTAACAGGCAAAAAGGCGAAGTGGTGAAGCTTTCTGATTTGTTCAATTTTTTAAGATTGAAGCTTGTATAGGTGTTTAGAAAATTTATTAGGTTTTTTAAGCTCTTGAATATCACAGCGAGAATTGCAAAAATAGAAGCTCTAGTCTAATATTTGAATAATCCCAGCCTGTGCTTTCATTCTCCTCTGTACAGTTTCACCCTCTCCTGGTCAGGGACTGCTGTTTCCCTGGAAAAGTGTTCAACAGGAATAAAAGCAAAATGAAAATTGTAATGTGTTATTTACAAGGCACTCCGGTTTGGTTTCGTTATTTTAAAGCCAGCAGCAGTTAAACCTCAAAAATGAACTCAAACACTCAGATATTTTTCTGGATAGTAATTCTCCCGCACACGTGCTGTGAAATTGGGTCACGGGGGTTCCGGGGTTGTGGGTCATCCCAGTGTGACACTGCGGCTGCGGTGTGTGTCAGGGAATGCCTGCAGCCAGCATGAAAAACCAAGCTTAATCAGAGACATTAAAAATTAAGCAAAGTGTTTGCACATATTTAGATGAGGCAAAGCCCAGGCAAGATGCCGCGTCTCCAAGCGGCCTCGATCCCAGCATTCAGCACAATATCTGAATGAAAAATGACAACACTTTGTCATCTGTTCAAATTGATATTGCACTCTCGGCAGTGACAGCTGAAAAGGCCCACAGGTGCCATATAAAGAGGTGACCATGTTGTCATATTTCATTTAGGCATCCCTCTGCAAAGCCATAATTACCTAATTAGGTTGTTAATTAGGAGATTAGCATTTCACTATATTGATAGAATGCTCTTTGCAGGCATGAGTCTAGATACAGATTTGTCTGCCCTAATTTATAATCTCTGCATTTTTATACTTATTTATTTGCTTAAAATCTTGATGCAAGATTTCTCAGGTTAGCAGAGAATCAACTTGTCTGCAATTAAACAAAAATTTGACAAGATCAGGAAAGAGAAGAGTGAATACTTCCCATACATACCCCAATATTTTCTCCACCCTCTAAAGCTCAGTAATTAAAATATCGGAATTGGTGTAATTTGCATCCTGATTAGTATGACAACAAAAGTATAGCCAAATTCCAAGCAGTTCAGAAATACGGAGCTAATGCCAGATTGATTTACAGGTCTGGAAATGAACAAATAATTTGTTGGAAGTTGTGTGTAGTGTAGTGTTTGCTCATCATAACTTCCCAATTCCAGTCTCTCTTGTGAGAGAGCCTCTTTATATGACTGTAAATGATTATTTGCTTTTTAATGATAGGACCAGAGTGTGAGCGACAGCTTCTGCAGATAAGTATTCGCTCTTAAATGCACTTGAGCTTTTGCTGAAACATAAACTTGAATGTTCATATATTGCAGTTCACTTTCCTTTATCCTGCCTGCCCAGGATCTGTCTGCATTTGAGGGGGTTGATTATTTGTGCTGCTGCAAATGCAGATAACCAAAACCATTTCTTTTGCAATTGCAGACAGAAGTTGACTGGGAAATTATTTCATATAACCTGAATCATAAATTTTGAAGTATGTTCATGCCGTCCTGTTCCTGCTTATATGACGTTGGGGGAAAAATCAATTTTTAATTCTAATCTGCCTATCTTTTTCATTAGTTTTTTAAGATCACTTTAAAGAGCTACAGTCAAGGAGCTTTTTGAGTACAGGGACTGTGGAAGCCCTTGAGTGATAACATGACCTGCAATGGTATATAATTTTTCCAGCTTGCTATGTTTTGTGTTTGTTAGTAATTGTTTTGGATCCAAGTTGTACCTTCCACATGTTGTGTCTTTGGAATATCTTTGTTTACCTTGAATAGGGCTTTAAAAAAAAAAAAAAAAAAAGAAAAAAAATTTAAAAAAAAAGTAAAAAACAAGCTACAGCTTTGCAGAACAGGAGAAAGGAATTTCCCCCCCCCTGCTTCTCACTTCTTACTTTTATAACTTAGAAAGGAAGATACATTGCAGGAATTGGCTTGAGAGTTTTGTGGACAATTTGGAACAGAATATTTTTGGTTGCTTTGAGTTCTCTCTGATTTTATTGTTTCTTGTAGCTTATTTAGAGGTTTGTGTATTTCAAAGCACGAAAGGCAAAAATATCAACAATTCGTGTGAGGAAAATATTTCCCATAGGATGCCTTGGAAAAGTGGCACTGGCTTGTCAGTTTAGGGACAGCGTCCAGTTGGAGATGTGCCAGAGGCACCACAGGACATTTGGTGGAGCTGGAAGGTTCTGACCTGGAGTCTGTGAACTCATGGGGACAGGTGCAGGTGTGAAAGTGCCTGTTGGCATTGGTGTCACTACCCCGTGAAATCCATAGTTCTGCTGGAAAACAGGAGCCTGGCGGGGGGAGCAGGGCTGGGGGCAGCGGGTGGCACAGGGGGGCCCTGCCCCACTGCTGGCAGGCGTGCAGGTGACACGGCTGCTGCAGCTCTCGTGCTGGTGTGGGACAGTGACAGTGCCGAGCCACCCTGCGCTGGGCACTGAGAACGGGGGACTTTATCTAATTCAACTGTGTATATTTAAAAAAACCCAGAAAATTCATTCCAAAAGAGCTGTGTTTTCCCAGAAGTGAAGAAAGCTGCGCTCAGCATTTTTCATGCTCAAGGTCAGACGTTTCCTCTGCAAGCAGCGGTGGGCAGGGGTGACACATGGTGGCAGTCCCACAGTCGGTGGGTCCAGCACGGAGCGAGGCTCCAGCTGTGCCTGCTGCCGTCTGCGCTGGCACCAGGCGGGTGACGGGATGGATGGGAGGATGGCAGTCATGAGCTGTGTGTGTTCAGCTTGTCCTTTCCCCTAATCTCTCACTTGCTTTGATATCTCGTTGTCACCTCATGTAGGTTAACATGCAGATACGATTCTCCGTGTGGGGTGTTTGGTGGGGAAAAGGGAAAGCAAGACAATCTTTATTTAAATAATAGCAGTACAGCAAGCAAGCAAGAGGGTCACAAGAACAGTTAGCATGTTGTGATGATGAAGTTGCCTCCCCAAATTCAGCTGTGTTCAGCTGTGTGTTTAAGGTACAGCCTGCATAGCTGCAGATCCTTTTTCAAGACCTTTGTGTCACCTCCTGGGAGCGGAATCGTTTGTTAGCGCGCTCTGTGCTCCTCATCGTGTGCCGGGTTATGAATGAGGCTGATCTGCATAAAGCCCTGCTTCCCTCGCTGGGAGAGTCTATCGATGCCATAAATATAGCCGTGGGGTACTGGAAGAGGAATACTGCTGATAAAAATAGTAGACTGAGATGCAGCTGTCTGGTTCTGCTACAAAGTTCCTGTGAATCCTGGCGAATCATTCAGCCTCTTGATGGTGCAGTTTGACATCTTTGGGGATGCTCTGTACCTGCACACGACTAATGGGGGGCTGTGCTCTCTGGGGGCCTCGGAGCACGGCAGAACCACAGCGATGGGACCAAGGAGAAGGGGAGAGGGAGCATTCACTCCCCGGGTGTTGATCAGATACTGTGCAGAAAGTGAGACAGGTGAATAAAAAGATCAGGAAGAAAGTGAAGGTCTCTGTCCACGTGTGTGATGAATCACAGGTGTTTGCCAAGCAGTACATCATCGAAACCCCAGCCTGTGTATCCTGTTGTACAGAAATATCAAACCCGAAAATTTTGGAGAGTTCACATTGCTCTCTTTGGTTTTAGTGTTGGCACAGAGTATGTTTGACAGCTGCCTGCAAAGTGGCTTATTCAATAGTAGAATATTATTTGCGTAGTACAAGTATTAGAAGAACATTTTTTTTATGTTTATGATTAAAGAATTTATAAGATTCTGATGCTCAGAAAGTCTCTCTATCCTGTTAAATTAAGCTCCTCCATGAGGATGTGGTGAGGATGTGTGGGTGTAGGAGTGCAGAAGGAGTGTTCTGGCAGATCTCAGCATATCTAGAAATTGATTTTGGATCTGTGATTTTGCTGGAACCTTCAAGGTGTTTGTAAAGGTTTGCAAAACTGAACTTTGCTTCTCTGCCTTCTTCTCTCTCACTGGAAGTCACTGTTCCTCAGAGAAGGTCTGTGCCATGGTTTGCCTTTATCAATGGGAGGAACTGGTTAGGATTCTGTAGGCTACAACTACTAAATATGGCATCAAAACGTGAATTGAATTTGGGGGTCTGAACTTTTATATTTTTGTAAGGATTTTAACTGTTCAGGGAGTTTCCAGTTAACATTGATGTATTGATAAATTAGTTTTAATTTATCTTTTTGAAAATTCTGAAGAGGAGGAAATAAAAATATGTTTGTGTTCAACCTGTAGAATTTCCATCACTTTCTCACTGTTCAGGTTTATGGGAAAAGCAGTTGCACGTGTACAGTTGGGAAGAAGCTTGGCTGATTTAGCACACAACTGTTAATGGCAGGAAGTCGGGGTGCAGAGTATAAAGGTAAAACTCTCGCATCTGCTGTTACATGTTGTTAACTCCCTTAGCAGACATTAAATCATTTCAAGTACAATAATAGTGTGGGAGGTAAATTAACTAACCATTAACAATCTTATAAATACACAATTAACATGCCAACATTTATATGACACATTGATGGGGCAGCAGTAATTTTTGATTGGGAGTTTGCAGACCTTTCCGACGCCTGAGGCTGTTGCTTATTTAAACAAGTTTTTACCACTTGCAGGTACACGTGGCCTTTCCTAATCAGTGAGTAGAAATAATTCAATATAAAGAACATTCTCAAGACATGTTTTGAAATGTCCATAACTGTCCCTGGTTGTGTCTGTGTTGTCTGAAGCACTCCATGCTGGTCACACTGGTGCAGTGCCAGGGCCTCCAACACATCGATGGCCTTCAGGGGGGACATTTTGTGGCCTCTCCCTTGGAGGACAGCGAGAACCCTCTCAGGAGCAGCCCTACTTTGATGGAAAAAGTTGGAAAATTAAAACAGAGTGTGGAGTTGCAGTGCTTCCGAGGCTGGCAGGAGCCTCTGGAGATCCCATCCAAACCCACAGCTCCAGGCAGGGCCAGCAGAGCTCCAGGCTGTGTCCAGTTGGGCTTTGAGGGTCTCCAAGGATCCTGCAGGAATGAATTCCACTAATAGCATAATTTATTACAATGTGTGGTAACAGTAGTGTATTAATAACCAGCAGCATGTCAGGTTTATTTCTCTACCATTCCTTTATTGAATTTCTTTTTGCTGCTGGGTCTGTTGCTTAATGTAATACTTCTGAATTTGTCTGTATTTTTTAAAGCAGAAAGGGGACAGTCTCTCAGAAAAAAATCCCTACAATATTTGCAGTCAGAGGAGGAAAAAAAAGTCTAAAATTCTGAAGGCTGCAACTATTTATTGAGTGCTGTCATTAGCGGATGCCAATATTTGCTGGGAGGGAGAACACTAGTAGGGGTGGAGGCTTTGCAATCTGCAATAAACCTTCAAAATTTTGCTTTAGTCATGATTAGGTGAGTGTCCAAATACAGGTTGAGTTTTACCCACAACTGTTTAAATGCAGCAGCTGCTCCGTGGGCCCCTGTGTCAGTACACCTTTCCATACACCTTTCCACCTGGGAGCATACAGGGGAGATGGCAAAATGCGTTTGCTGGTCCTGGAACAGCCTGGCTGGTCCTTTCTTTCCCTTCCCTCTGTTAAAACATCCCAAGAGAAGGCCAGCTGCCTTCCCCAGATTTTCATGGGATGTGGCTTCGTGTGATTTCAGCAGCAGTTTTGCAAGCAGCAAGGACAGGGAGCTGCTGGTGTTTCCGAGTTCAAAATCCCAAATACACACACGCAGCCCTATGGCCGGGTTAAAGTGTTTTTCTCTGATTGGAAAAGCAGTGGGGATGTTGAACTTCTGGAATTTCCATCTGGTCTTGCCCCGTGTGTGAGCTCAGAGGGAGCCCCTCAGGTGAGGTGTCCCCATGGCCCCGAGCTGCTCAGGTGCCGTGGGAGAGGCGCTCCTGCCGCCGCTCGCTGTGTCAGACTCGCTGTGTCGGCAGGAGGATTTATTTCTTCTCTTTGTAGGTTATTTTCAGCAGGTCATTTTTTGATCCATCTCACCCCACAGCTCCACTACCAGCTTTGGGAGGTGGCAGAATTCCTGGAGCAAGGCCAGGCAGGGCATGGAGCTGCCCCTTTCAGAGTCAGCCCAGGCTTGAATTAGATCGACATAGCTACAAATCCGCAGCTACAGAAAAATCAGATAACAGCGTGAGTGTGGTTTGGGTTTTGTGGTTTGGGTTTTTTCCTTTTCCTTTTTGCCCTCTGCTTTGTTTCAAAAGGCCACTTGAGTTCTGTGAATGAAATATCTTAGGTAAGTGGCAATTACTGTTCTTGAAGTGCTTTAGAGCTCAGGCATGTGGTATTTGGTCACAGAGCTTTCTGTGTTACAGCAGTTGCCCTGTATGAAGCACTGTGCAGCAGCAGATGTTCAATATTCTGCCCTGAGACACTAATCTCTTAATGTTTAAAGTTTTTCCTGAAAATACAGAACCTGAAGAGGATCTGTAATGAGGTAGTCCAAGAGTTCATGTGTAGACACAGAAGCAAAACAGTAATGCAGTTATGATGGATGAAAAGAAATCCAAAACCCTATTGGTTTTGTACTGGATTAGTTGGAATAGCAGATGTTTCTGGTCTCTATTCTCTTGCCATCCTCCTATGTGTAGCACTGTGGAGTATTTTGCCTTAGAACCATGGGTTGTAGAGTCCTGGGACCTGTCTGTAGGTGTCTGTGGTGTTCTGTTCTCCTGGGACTCAGGTTCAAGCTGTCCTCCAAATCCACTGTTCCTTAAATGGATCTCAGCAGCCATTGTAGCCTAAGTAAACTGGAGCAGAATTGAAACAGTTCACCCTAATTCAGTCAGGATTTGTGCATCCCAAATAGTAATCTTCCAGAATGAGAGGTTTGAGCTTTTTGTGTTTGAGAGGAGCTTTTTCCCTAAAATGTTGTGTACATTATTTCTAGGTACGTATGTCCGTGCAACAAGATGGAGAGAAGATAGTACAGTGAAGAGGTGGACTTGTGGACAGAATGGCTTTCCTGGACAACCCAACCATTATCCTTGCTCACATTCGGCAGTCGCACGTGACCAGTGATGACACAGGGATGTGTGAAATGGTCCTGATCGATCACGATGTTGACCTGGAGAAGTTTAATCCCTCGTCAGCATATGGGGATAATGGGTCAGAAGCGCAGGGAAGCAATGGGGAGACTCAGGGCTATGTATATTCCCAATCAGTCGATATTACCTCAAGCTGGGACTTCGGAATCAGAAGACGAT
Source organism: Acanthornis magna (assembly GCA_036785705.1). Lineage (NCBI taxonomy): Eukaryota > Metazoa > Chordata > Aves > Passeriformes > Acanthizidae > Acanthornis > Acanthornis magna. Next base: position 875,843 of record JAWUZG010000123.1, read on the forward strand.
CAAACACAGGTATGTGGTGTTTGCAGCAGCCCTGGCCTTTTGTATTCAGTTTCCCTTAGTCTGGCTTGCATGGACAAATCAGAGCGTGACTGGCTTGGTGTCTGTCAAACTTCTTTTGTAATGCTGAGGCCCTTTTATAGAAGGATACGTAATGATTCAGTTACTTTAGTGTGCTGTCAACTGAGCTTTAATTGCTGTTTTACCTGTTCCCATACAGAGGAACATTGAGGTAGTCAGTTTTATATATATTAAAAAAAATTCAGATTGTGAAGACATCAAATCTAAATCCAAAGTACATGAACAGTCTTTGATGTTTCTATTGTTACTGTCTGGAGGGGTGTTAACTTTTGAACAGGATAGTTATTTTCTGAGAAAAAATCTGCCTAGTGAGGCATCAAATGTATTTGTTATAAAAGAGAGGAATGAAGTTTGATGTGAGCCAGCAAAGGGAGTGATTTGTCTGTATTTTGTCTCCTAATTCTGAGAAAAACCTTGAGCTAGGGTTTAATGTACCAAATTAGAAAGTTTAAGGGTGAATACCTTTGCAAAATACACTAATTTTGTCGTGACTGGCAGAAAGCTCTCTGGTGGTGTTTCATATGAGGGATGTCCTCCAGACTTCTCCTTAGACCTGAGGAATATTATGATCAGGAGTTTTGTGAGGTAAAATATAGATAAGAAGGTTGGTGTGCGGTGGTCAGTACCTCTTTTTTTCTGTGTTTCCATATATATTCTTTTTAATGATTTCTGCAGGTATTATAACACCACCTAGAGCCCAGAAAGCACCTCTGTGCTCTGCTTCACCAGGAAAATGTGTGTGGCGTTGGAGATACTGAAATGCCTTTTTACAAGTAGGAAGTTGTGAAAAGCTCCAGAAAAGCCAGGGCACTAATCTCCTGTACAGGAGAGTGAGATTTGGAAATAACTGAGTTTATAGCCCCAATTGCCAGGAATTGTGGTGGGAATCCTGTGTGCCAGGCTGCCCAGCGCTGTCCTGGGGCTGGGGGCGTTGGGGTGTGGTGGAGCTCATGGGGAAGGCGAGGCAAATTTGAAAGCTTATAGAATTGCTCCAAAAAATAATTCTGAAGGATCATTCACCAAGGGAGTAGATAGAATAATCTCCATCTGAATTATGGATTGAAGCATTTCAGGTGCCAACTGGGGGGCATATTCTAAAGTCAGACACCGGGGGAGCTGATTTTCTGCCCCTACTCTGCCATGTCCAGGGGAGAGGTCAGTGCAGAGCTTTGGCTGTGGGAGAGCTGTGAACCCCCCGGGCCCCCAGCGCCAGGAACAAAGGCTCAGCTCATTGCTGACAAATTAATGGAACCACAACTGCCTTTGGTCAGTGACGGTTTTCACACCAAAAGCTTTCCTTTCACGTGCTGCTTGTGAGAGTGAGCCTTAAATAATTCACATTTCTAATAGGTGCTGATCATTCCCTCTGATCTGGCGCTGCTGTAGCACAGTCCCACAGTGAAATGGTCATTTGTGATCAGCTCTAGGTGGAAGAACAGGACAGAGTCAGTGAAGGTGGTGACTGTGCTCTTGTGCACTTGTTTTGACAAGGGGTGAAAATATCCAGCAGGATAAAAACATGCATTGTTCTTGTTTCTAGCCTATGGTTTTTCCTTTTTCCCTTTTTTACCTGTTAATCTAACCGTTCTTTTGTGATTTCCCATTTGGGAAGAAAGGGTTTTGGAAGGTAATTTTGAGTTACTGAGCAGTAACTAGTAAAAAAGTGGGGTTTCTTTTTCAGAATAAAATAATCTATGCTACAACAGTGTTTTTCCAATACTTAAACTTATAAGGAAGGATACTTTTCTTATTTCATTAAGAGGAATCTACCTAGAGGTATTCAGGTTTTAACATCACATTGACTTAAATGGGAGATACTTCTCAAAGTCTCTATTTGTGCTTGTGCCTTAAACTGCTTGTTACAGCTGTTAAACCTCAAAGGACTATTTTTTTATCAGTTCCCTGGCTGACAGTTTCTATGGGAAAAAAATATTGTTTCCCTGTCCCCAGTTCAGTCCAAAGACCTAAATGTAGAAGATTAATAACAGAAGGGATAGAAAATATTTATTAACATTTTTTAATTGCTGAAAAGGCTCAGGGAATTCCAATTGTATCTAAAAATTGTCAGAGCAATTTAGCATTTTAGAATCTCTTCTATAAACCCATTTTAGTTAATGAATTATCTCAATACATCAAAATTGCTAATACATCCAGCAAATTGTTTCCTTCGGGGATCAGCACCGTTAGTTCTCCTTCCCAGTCTAATCTGCTTATTCTGAGTGGACACTTCATTCCATCAGTGGTTTCTGGGGGTCATTGTCTCGGGTGGCTTCCATCAGCTTTCTTCCCCAAGGAAGCTCTTGCTGTTAACAAAAAAGGTAATTTAAGTTGTTGTCTGGTACCCTGGGCTGCAAGTTCTTTGGCATCAGAACTATTTGGGGCTTTTTTTCCCAACCATGTTTTGAAGATGGAGTCAAAATATATGTAAAGAAATATAATATTCATTTTAGGATTTGACTAATGTTGTGCAGATACAAATCATTTATTTTACTACCTATAAACTGTTTCAGCCCACTGAAGAAAAAGCTGTGCTAATTTATATCGCTTTGACATTTTATAATTTTCATGATTTTTAGATAAAGGATTTTATATTTAAAACTTTAATAGTCTAGTCTGAGTTCATTTATCTTTAATTTTTGAAACGGGTAGAGTAATTCATAACAGTAATTTTATTCCTGTAATGTAATATTCACTTCAGTTCATTTGTGCATTAAAATTCCTTTAAGACCGTTATTAATGATTTATATAATGAAATGTCATATTAATCACAGAAGTTTTCACATTTTATTATTCTCTTCCATGTTAATACTATCTTTATGATCTCTATTAATGTTTTATATCCTCTAATTTCAATTATAAATCAAGAACATTTTCATGTTTTTGTTGGTATTTGCTTTTCAGGGGTGCCACCTTTAAAATTTTATGACTTTTTCCCCTACATATGCAGTATAAAACATCTTTATTCATATAAAGGTAGTTAATTATGTCTTTGTTTATAGTAAACTTTCATTGACAAACTTATAGTTGTAATATTTCTTTTCAAGCTCAGAGACTAGAACGTCTGCGGAAAGAGAGACAAAATCAAATAAAATGCAAAAACGTTCAGTGGAAAGACAGAAATACTTCTTGCTCAGGTAAAAGAAAAGATCTTCTATTTTCCTACTGGTTTTGTTCCTTCCTTTGATGGTTACAACATTTGCAGTTTGTCATTTTCCCCTGAGCTTTCAAAGCGTAGAGGAAATGCCAATTCTTTGTGCTGTCCCGGGGGTGCCAGGCATGGCCAGGGCAAAGGAAGAAGTGTTTAACGCCAGTTTGGGCTGAAGTGCTGGCGTGGCTGCTTTGGTCTGTGTGCTCTGAGCACCAATCCGGTGTTTGTGAGTTGTCACCTGTCCTGTCCCTGTCCCTGTCCCTGTCCCTCCCTGGGCTGTCTCAGGGAGCGGGGCTGGGCAGGCTGAGCTCTGTGTCACTGTGGCAGTGCAGGACAGGACGTGGCTCTGCTCTGGGGCAGGTGATTGGCAGATGTCTGTATTCGAAATGCAGGATCGGGATCTCCGTGTGACTTTCCAGCCATTTCCAGAGGCCTTTGGAGCACTGGATGCAATGGAGCATTTTGTAGAGTTTGTTTGTATAGAATATTTTTGTAGTTACTTTTTTAGATAAGGTGAAAACCTTAAGAAATAAAGAGTATTATACTACTTAAATGCAGGCATAATAAATGCTGGCTTAGCTTATCTGGCCTTTCCTTGGTAAAACTATTATCACTGATTTCTCAAGAAATATTAAATTCTTTTTTAAAAATTATATAGCTAAGTATTTTGATTGGATGTTCTACATAGTTTAAATTGCGATAAATTAAAAATCTGTCTCAATTTTCCTATTTTAGAGCTCAAGCTAGTTTCTATTTCTGTTGTATTTGACACACATTCAAACCTTTGTATGGTCTGTCATGCCTACTTCTTTCAAAATTTGTGTGTATCTTAATGAGGTCCCTCTGTAATCTCCTTTTTTTTGCCTAATTCCTCATATCTCCATGGCTGTCATTTGCAGAACGTTCTCCAGCACTGTAATATCTTTTTCAGAGGAGTGAACAAAGCTGCTCACATGAGCAGCACAGTTGCACTAATCCTTAATTCAGTGTTCAGCTGTGTTGGATACCCCTGTTAATGCATTCTGAAATGTTTTTGCCTTTCTCCTTCTGTAAGCAGAGTTGTAGGTTTTAAAGGTTAATCTACCATAACCTCCAACTCTTTGCTCAATATTTTATAGCATTTGCCCGGTGCTGATGCAGATCCCTCCTGTCTCTCGTGCTCTGCTCTGGGCAGGCTCAGGCTGGGGCTCCTCACAGCCTCTGTGGCTGCTGGCGCTGCTCGCTGCCCTGCAGACACACAGCATTGTCCCCAGGGCTCAGAGGTGTCCCACGGCTCATAGATGTCCCCAGGGCTCGGAGGTGTCCCTAGGGCTCAGAGGTGTCCCAGGGCTCAGAGGTGTCCCCAGGGCTCATAGATGTCCCCAGGGCTCGGAGGTGTCCCTAGGGCTCAGAGGTGTCCCAGGGCTCAGAGGTGTCCCCAGGGCTCAGAGATGTCCCCAGGGCTCAGACATGTCCCCAGGGCTCAGGGATGTCCCCAGGGCTCAGACATGTCCCCAGGGCTCAGACATGTCCCCAGCCCTCAGAGGTGTCCCCAGCCCTCAGAGGTGTCCCCAGCCCTCAGAGGTGTCCCCAGTGCTCAGAGGTGTCCCCAGGGCTCAGACATGTCCCCAGCCCTCAGAGATGTCCCCAGTGCTCAGGGATGTCCCCAGGGCTCAGCAATGTCCCCAGTGCTCAGAGGTGTCCCCAGGGCTCATAGATGTCCCCAGCGCTCAGAGATGTCCCCAGGGCTCAGCAATGTCCCCAGTGCTCAGAGGTGTCCCCAGGGCTCATAGATGTCCCCAGCCCTCCGAGATGTCCCCTCTGAGCAATGTGCTGTGGTTGCAGGCAAATAGATCAGTCCCTGCCTGCTGCAGATCAGATTTAAATAAAAATATAAGTTACATAAAAACTCCAGGCACTCAGGGCAGAGCTGATTTTCCTTCTCTGCTTGGCCCACTGAGTTCTGCGTGTTTCTTCCTTACTTGCATGAGCAACTCTGCAGGAAGGAGGAAGAGGAACCCTTAAGGATATCCACTGTACCTTCCTCTTCATCACATGGGTGTATGAGGCTTTGTGTGTTTGGCTCCTTGAATTTGAGGTTATGGAGATGTGTGTGTGAAGACAGCAATGGAAAGACCTGATAAAAACTTGCTTTTTCACCTGTGCAAGTAAAACCATTCTATTGGATTCCAAGGTCCTTTCCAAATGCCCAAGAATTATCAGTTAAAGGTAGTACTCCGTCATAATGACAGAGATTTAAAAAATACCCAACAAACAGGTGTAAGAACTTGTTGGAAAACCAAAACAACCTAGTGGAGTTAGAGTGGCCACATTGAAAGGGATTAAATCAAGATTTTTTGGTTAATTGCAGCCTCTCACAAGCCTATTGGGGATCTCTCAGTGCCCGTATTTAACAGCTCTGCCAACTGCCTGAGTTTTAAGGCACTGTGCTGATAAAAATAAATGGAGCTTTTGACCAGCTATCATTTGACAAGTTTTAATCTTGCACTCTAGGAAATGAACCAACTCCCTGCAGATCAAGTCCCAGGTCATTCCACCTTGGGAACAGTTCCATTTCCCTGGAGAAGCAAGATGTAGATCTGTGGGCTGTGCGGGAATCCGAGAGCAGGAGCAGCGGGCTGGGCAGGCTGGGGATGGTTCTCAGGCAGTGATTGATGGAGGTTGGGGCTCTCGGTTCCTTGAGCAGATGTGGGAAACCTTGTCCAGATTCAGTCACAGTTCCCTGCAGATGAGCCCTGTTGGTACTGATGTGCTGAAACACCCCAGGCTCCGTCCTGATTTCATAGTGGCCTTGGAACATAAGAAGCCCTATTTTTAGGGGTTTTTTAAAGTATGACTGTAAATTTGAAGTTGATTTGTTGTTGGAAATTCAGCTGTGCACTTTCTTCACATAAAAAAGCTTTTGTGAGCCTTCACAGACCACACAAAGAACTCCTGAACTTACATCCCCTTTGTTTTTAGAAAGCTCTTTTGTTTTTATTGTTCAGGCTGTTGATCTGGAATGGTGGTTTCAGATTTGACATTTTTATGATGGGAGGCCATATCCCATCTACCGTGAGAAGTAAAATCTGCAGAAACGATTCTTTTGGCTGCGCTGTAGTGCCAGGGCTGCTGCTGGCAGGGTGCTCCTGTCCTTGGTGTGGCACCATTGTCACCTGGTGCAGGCTCAGTGTGAGCTGCTTTTGTGGTGTAGATGTGTCAGCAGCTCTTTTCCCTAGTGATTCCTGTTCATTTAGGAAAAGGTAAGCAAACAGAAAGACCAGGAATGTGTCATTCTCTTGATTTTTATCTTGACTCGAGTGGATCTTGTGCTGATCAGTTCTGTTCTCTGTGTAGGAAAAACTCACCTTTTCCTCAGTAGCATCATTCAAACTTCTTAACAGTTTCATATCTTTGGGCTATGAAAGAGTGGCGGTAGATTCTGCACTGCTGAAGCATTTGTTGGTTTTTTTATTTGATTTTGTGCTCCCTCTTATGATGTTATCTCTCTGTGGTAAGCAGCAGTCGCTGTACATCTCATACAATGCCTCTAATCTCTTTTCTGATCTGCAGCAGAGGAGCTGAGCTCGCTGTTTGAAAAAAAGAATTTCCGAGTGAAATCCCCATGCTCTGGGAAGCAGTCCATCCTCTCTGTGCGGCTGGAGCAGTGTCCACTGCAGCTCAACAACCCCTTCAACGAGTACTCGAAATTCGACGGCAAGGTAAGTGCCCCGCGCGGTTTGGTCTCGTGCCAGGGCTCCCCTGGCAGTGACACCCCTGTGACTCTGCTCCTGGGCATTGTGCAAGCTCTAATTAGACTTTACAGTGGCCATCAGGTACTGAAGTGGTTATCTGAAAGATGCAAATGCAGTGGTTCCAGGTTCAGTAGAACCATTTCTCCTGTTTCCAGTACAAAATCCTGGACTGAGAATTAGGCTTCTCTGGCTGCTGTTTCATTCTCCAGCAGGTTAGTGAGATGCACGTTCAGTGTGACAGAGTCCTGGGATGTCTCTCTAGAGCTGGTGATGAGACCCTTTGTATAAATGACTGATTATTTGGCATTTTAAAAAATTCTGTCGATCAGCATCACAGCACTTGCTGAATATCCCATGATTCATATCTGCATCCTCAGTGCTCTTGTGAGAGTGGGAGAAGGCATGGTCTGTTCTGAGGGTGGAAAACGGAAGAATCAGTAGGTCACCATCTGAGGCAAAAAGAAGCACTAATCAATGTATTTCTGCACAAGTGCTCATTCATGTACCACAGGGAGGAGGTTGGCTGCAAACCTGGTGGGTCATGGAGGTCAGGAGATGGATCTGATATCGCTCAGACTGGGGGATAAATGTCTTCCCTGTGCTCCATATTGTCAATATTTTTCTCTGTCATCAACTGTAGAAACTGAAATACAAACATTGGTGTGATGGATCATTGTCATATTGTTCCAAAACAAGTATAAATACTCCACAGATCTGTTTTCTACTGGATTTGTTTGTGGAATCTCCTGTGGGAGGATGGAGTTTGAGCTTCATTACCATTGTGATGGAAGAATTTCATATTCTGTTAGGTGTTCTTGAAGTGGAAAGTCAGATCCATAATTCCACTGACATTTCTAGGAGTATCTGGAATATTTGTGAAATGGTAACCTTTAGGCTATGAAGTTCACATGCAAAAGCTCCTCTGTTGTGATTTTATACTTATTAGTATGTAGCAATTAGTGCTAACTCAGGTATTCAAAATTCCTGGCCTCATTAATGAGCGACAGCAGCACTTTCATGCTGGCAGCACCAAGAGGCCTTTTCTCTAAACTCTGAATTTGCTGTTCTTGTGCCATGAAATTTCAGTTGGGCAAACATTTAAATATATTCCCATGTCATGTATAGGGGAAGTAAAAATCAAATACTTCTTTATTAAGGGAATTCTGTTATAATTCACTCATGTTCCAGTCTTATTTCTCAGAAACTTTAGGAACTTCAGCATTTTTCCTTCCCTCTTTGATAATCCGAGATAATCTTTACTGTATTAATAGAAATTGTAGTTGTCTATAACGAGCATCTTAATTTTCACATATTGAAGTCAGATGCATTTGGCAGGTGTTTGGTCCACTGGAAGGAAGTTGCACTCCACATGTCAGTTTGAGAGGTTAAGGAAATATCTCAGTGTCACTCGACTGTGATTTGCAGGGTCTGATACAAATTATCTCAGTTGTGATCTGCAAATCAAAATACCTTCTTTACAGTCCAAAATAATTGAATGGGCTTTTTGTTAGAGTATAATCTCACTGTATTAATTTTAACACCATTGTTTCTATTACTCTGGTTAGTGTGTCAATAGTTTGTTTATGAAGTTCTTTCTCTATAGTTCTGCATGTATTGTCTAGTTTAAATGCTTGGCTGACCATCTGAGATATAGAAGAAACACAGTCCAGTTGTGAGTTATTTTAATCCAGTTCTCATGTATTTTCAGTCGGCAATAACACACCAAAAATCATCAAGCTTTTAAAAATTATTTTTAATGAAATATCTTATGTCTTGTATTTATTTTTATTGATAATAGATGAGCAGTATTTCACAGAAATATAATTCTTTCAGGGAATAGTGCATGACTTATTTACATAATTAACAGAGCCGTGTATCTCTGGGGGAAATGGTACATAATTGGGGAGAGGCGGGGGGGTGAGGAGGGGCTAGGGGCCTAATTAAACATGTCTTAAAAACACCCTACTTAATTATGTATTTACTCAGGGGGTCACAGTGGCTCTGAAATCTTTAACACTACAACCAGGCCTTTGGTTTGTACATATTTGAGTTTGGTAATGCAGATTTCAGTTGTTCAGTAACACTCATTTTTTGGTGCAAGGGCAAAGCAGGAGAGCTCAGTGCTCTCTGTGTCGAGCTCTGTGCCCACGTCTGTGTTCCTCACCCTGACTGCTTTCACCACTGGCTCGGGTCCCTAA